>JAUZNK010007391.1:0-25159 GCA_035046665.1 Euphysa ruthae
TTTATTAAAAGTTATATTTCTTTTTTCTTTTATATATTTTTTAACTTCTATAAATAATAATCCTACATATTTTAATAATTTTCCTACCGATGTAAACAACAAAATTTATACTGTATATTTGAATAATTTATCTACTAGTATTTTCAACTTTAATTTAAATATATATACTGGAAATGATGTTTGTACGAGGATCGCATATGTACCGGATCCTTACATAAAATATCTTAATGCCACAATGCGTATCAAACTATCATCTGAGAGCAGTATAGTAAATAGACATCCAGATAATTTCGCGCAATTATTCAATTTTTTTTTTAGTTTATTTCTTATTATTTTTTCTTTTAGTACAAAAAAACTAACAATTTTTAACTTCACATCATATTCATATTGGTGTTTAATTATACCTATTTAGATAAGGAAACGATATTGAATTCCCTAACTATGACATGCTCTCTGATATTAATTTCGCCTATTCTGATATTGAAATATCATTAACAGTGAGCCAGTGACAAAAAATTCTTCCAAATTTTTTTTTTTTTTTTTTAGTATCACTGCACACTGGATTTTATTTCAAATCCAGCTGAGATACGGGCTAGATGACCTTTGAGGAAAAATAACAATAAAGTAAATTCTTAACTATTTTAGAGTCTTTCTAATAAATATATTAATAGTTTAGTTAGGAGTGTGACAGCGATAAAAATTTTATAAAAGAATGAGGTTTGACTGTGATGTAATATTTTCTAAACTTTTTCGTGGTTTGAGAATGCAATGCAGGAAATTGTGTGCAATTTGCATAGATTAACTTAACTGAAAATTACGGTGACGCTATGAGATTGCTATGCTTCACACGCTCAAATTATCTGCTTCATATTGTAATTGCGCATTATACCTATGTCATCATCAGTTTAGAGAAGATCTCCCATGAAAATAGAAATTCTCTTTCAAAACATGGATACAATTCAATTAAGTAAATGTATTTGTCGTTTAATAAGACGTAGTTGTATGCAATTGTTAAAAAATGTTCGTGAATACTAATATAATCCAACAAAAAAAACTCATATAAGTTACAAAGAACATTTACACCAACATTTAATTCGGTGTTAAAAATATTTCAAAGAGGAAGATGTTTTATTAAAATTTCGGAGTGTGTTCCAAATAAGGCTGCCCTTTGACTGGAATGAGTTTGTTCCGTAGGCTGTCGAAAGAGTGAAAGAAGCCTTTAATGCAAAAGTGCCTATGCAAAGTGCAAAAGTGCCTTTGTTACAAAGGAAAAAATTAGGAAAAAATACTTTATTGTCAATCTTTACACCTAACAGTTCAATTTCGTTTTTTGCGACAATCTTTATGTAACAGAAAAATAAATATAAATTTGTCCTCAATCTTTTTCCTCTAAATGATTTTGTTTGAATCTGGTTAATCGATTTTCAAGCGTCTTACTACATTTAGAGCGAATTTTTGTGCTTTCTTTGCGGCCATTTAAGTAACTTTTCATCAAAAGTAAACTGGCTTACAGAACCCATAGGTTTCAAACGTGGCGAGAAAAAGGTTAAATTGGATAACATCGTACGATTTAGATAAATAATTGCAAACAGTACCTATTAAGCACATGCTATCCTTTTGTTGTTGGCACTTTTGCAAAAGATTTATCAGTGTAATTTGCGCGTAGAAATACCTTTACCAAAAACCACAAAGACAGTTTGAAAAACGACACTGAAAAAAAAAAACGTTTATCCGTTCGAAAGTGTCTCATTCAAAAACCTTCGAAATTGTAGGCAAGATGCTAATCAGACAATATTTATCTATATTTGAGAGATTTATACAGGTAGAATACCCGCCCATTTCAACTCATCAGGGAAATTACCGTTGTGAAGGGTAAACCACCACTTACTTTTTTTGAATTTCGTGATTGCATTATCAACCATATCTGGTTAAACAATTAAAACATAAAGAATTGAATAAAAACGTGTTTAATAAAGAAATAATTACAAATATAATAATACCTTTTTCACAACGTTCTCCTGCATAACTGTTCATACATTCACACTTGAGCAATGGGTATTTCGTAGATATGCATGTTCCATTGTTCTTGCAGAAGGTTTTTAAACATGTCTAAAACCAAGATTAGTTTCATCAATCATGTTTTAGTTATACGGATTTTGATTAAGTTTTGTAACACAATATTTTTTCTCTTTTTTTTTGTTTTTTTGGTTTTTATCTCCTCGTCAACTAAAAGCTGAATTTAAAATAATTCTAAATCTGGTTAATTCTTTTCGTGATACATAATTAAACTTTTCAGCTGTTAGAATTATCTACGTAGTGCAAGACGTAACACTTTTATTATTCACAAAATCAGCCGAAGAAAATTTGTTGTAAAAACATTAGCTTTTTGTTACACCTACCATCGTTTGTTTAGAAAAAATGGTCTCACACAAATACATAGAGAACAACTGCTGCATTCAGAAATCTTAATATATATATATTTTAAGCCCTATTTGCTCTTCTTTTTAATTTCTTTCTCTTTCCTTCAACTCCTTCCAAATCAACCACCTTCTTCTTCCCTATTCCCCCTGACACCCTTTTTCTCCTCAATTTGATGTTGATGTTGATTTAAGCAATAACAATAAAATTTTTATGCTGTGTTTTATTTTCAACATGATAATGTGGTTGTTTTGTTTTACATTTTTATTGTTTGTTAGGTAACTGCAACCATTTCTTATTTTATATTTTATATTTCACTCCTATTTTGGTGTTGTTGATAAAATTCAAGCGGGTGTGATTTTGTGAAAATTATTTCACTAAAAATTTCTTAACCATAGTTTGGATTGAATTGATCTAATAATTGTATGTTTGGGTACGACTTATGCTAAATTTTAAAATTTATCAATTTAGAGATGAAAATTTTAGTTCAAGTCCAACCAGAAATTATCAAATTTACCCGCCACCTCATTACCTACATTAAAACTTGCAGTTAGCGTCGATGAGGGAAGTTCTTTTTTAAATCTTATCCATATCAATATAAGCCAAAATATTTTATTCTCGAGTTGCTGTTTTATCCGTGATTACCAACTTTGATTTATCAGAAAGGATTTAAACAATCACGAACAAATTTAAGCTAGATTTTAAAAATATGATTCATATATATTCATGTATGTTTGTACCAATTGAGGGAGTCTGGGCACAAACCACACGCGCCACAAAGCTACTGACATCAGTTTTCTGAATATTTAGACTAATACCAACAATATCCAGGGATCAAACTTTTTGATATAAAGGGGAAAAAAATACTGTCACGAGTTTTTGGATTATCATAACGAGATGAAAAAATTGTTGGTTTTTCGTTTAAACGCTAATAATGAAAAGAAAAATATAAGGTTAAGATAATTACTAAGTGATTAAAAGTTAGGCAAATAAAAAAGCGTCATTCAATGCTAAAGATAGTTTATAGTGCGTTATAAACAAGAAAATATTTTTTGAAGATATTAAGACTTTTGTCACCATTTAATCCACAACTTAGAGACATCCAAAGTTGAGAATCTCTGTAAGAGATAAATTTTTCTATTTGTTTACATGAGTTTTTTGGTTGAATAAATGTTTTTCTATGATTAAATCACAAGGTAATATCGAAACTAATGAGTACAAAAAAGCGATCAAATCTTTATGGGACTTGTTTTGTAGTAACTTTGAACATAAAAATAAAGACTTACTAGACATTAAGTTGTAAATTTTCAAATTTTTAAATCCTCCATTGGAGATAATACGCTCTAACGTCTTTTTTTGTACGCTACCATTTTGAAGGCGTGTTTTGAAGATTTATTAATTTAAATAATTTGATTTTGTAGGGAGCCCCAAAAAATATTTGCATATGAAAAGTGACTTAGTATGAAACTGTAACACAAGAGTTTACGAGTTTGCATGTTTAGATAGGGTCTCGATTTATATAGCATGCCAATAGCGTATGGGAGTTTATAATCTAATGTTGTGATATGGCTTTTCTTATATAAATTCTAATTAATTGAAACACCGAAAAATTTGAAGCAATTTTCTCCCTCCATTGTTTTGTAGTTCATATATAAACTTAGTAGTTTTAAAGAAAGGTTATAGGCTTGTGCAGTCTTGTGGAAAAGTGTGAGTTTGGTCTCATCGGTATTTAAGTAAAGTTTGTTAATCTTGAACCACACAATAAATCTTTCTAATTCATGGATAATGGAGTTAAAATGGGATTTGATATAGTTGTTTTTAAGAAAGAAGTATTTGTCGTCGGCGGTAATAATCGATGTTGTTATATATTCAAAGTTTTATGTTGATGTTAGTTAAAAAAAGTAATGGACCCAGAACCGACCCCTGTGCAACACTGCACAATATCACTTTTATTCCTGAGTTTCTCTTAATATCAAATTGTCTCTAGATTTAAAACAGGTTTTAAATTAATCAAATTATATACACTTAATTCCATAGTAAAATAGTTTGTCTAAAAAGATATCAGGAATAACTGTACCAAACGCTTTGGATAGATCTACAAATACCCCTATCAAAAATTTGTTGTTTTCAAAAGATTTAGTTTTCTGATCAACGAGTTCAAGGATTAAGTGTTCAGAAGAGCAGTGTTTTTGAAAACCAAATTGTTTCTTATAAAGGAGTTTATTAGAAATATAGTAAAAATAAAGTCTATTATACATAACGCGTTCAAAGATTATTGAATTAACTAGAATTAATGAAATTAACCTGTAGTTACCGAGCGATGTTGTGTCAACATTTTTAAAAATAGGGTTAATTTTAGAGACTTTCAAAATACCAGTATAAGCTTCTTCTTTTAGATTTAAATTTAAGATAAAGCAGAATGGTTTTCTGATGCTGCTTATTATATATGTAAAATAACGCTTTAATAATTTTAAGAGCAGAAATTGCCTCTCTATGTTCTTGATGAGTTAGCTCATTGTCAGGAAGCACTGAGTAAATTCGCTCATTCAGAAATTTTTATTTACATGACGATGATTATGGCACCAACATTAACATAGTACTTAATAACGTCACTCCATATACTCTGTTTATCATAAAGGGTAGTACCGTTGTGTTTACCAGTATTGGAAAGAGCGTTGTTTTTTTTTCCGTCCAGTTATTTCATTAATAATTTGGCAAGTTTTTTGAGAATAACACTTGATTTTGTTTAGTAGTTTTGGGTGGTAAGTAGTTTTTGTATTTTTGCAATTTTTTGGAAAACATTTTTGTACTTTTTTCAGTTATTTTGTTCAATGTTTGATTGGGATTTTAAAAATTCATTGTAAAGTTTTTGCTTTCTCTTTGTGAATTTTGTTATACCATCCGTTATCCTAGGGTTTAGCATATTCTCGGATTTAAGTGTTACTTTAGATAGAGATCTTGTATCATTAATATTGCCAGGAGTATTCTCGGAGAAAGATGAAAATGCTAAGTTAGTTATATTACAGTTAAAAACTCCATTCCACATAGTTTCGTTTAGAGTCTTTTGAAAATGATACAGGTTATTTTTTATATAAATTACGTTTGAAAAACTTTTTAATCGGAATTTTAGGTTTTTTAAAAATGTTAAGAGTTACTGAAAATATTGGAAGATGGAATGAAAAAAACTTTTTACTTAACAGGCTGCAAGAAAAAAAGTTGCCGATAGTCGAGTAAGAAATTTTTTTGTTACTTGAGTATATTTATGAATATCCGGCAAAATCTTTTACACAAATATTTCATTAAAAAAAATTTTTGTACTATTCAATCATAATCGACAACATCACTGTTAAAATTTCCGACGATAATAGTATATTTGCTATCTTTTGTCGCATTAAAAATTATTTTCTTATTAGATTTAATGAAAGTCAGAATGAGACCATCTGGGGGACGATAAACACAAGATACAGAAATATTCTTACCGTGGGATTTAGAAACTTCAATGGTGAAACATTCAAACGCTTTTCATTATAAGTATATAGTATAAAGTATATACAAAACAAAAAAGTTTTAAATTATTTATCCTCATTCATTTAAATAGATTCAGTAAAACGTCGAAAATTTTCTATTTACGTAGAAACCATATCGTAAATAAAAAAATTAATTTAGGTGGTAAGGCTAAAAAAACAGACAAAAAATGGAAATTTTCCAAAAAAATTTTTTTTATTGATTTTTTGATTTTTAATATATCTACTACAATTACCAAAAAATGTTAGTGATAAAAATTAAGTATTTTATTCTATTTTAGGCCATAAAACAACCCTAAGTGCTAGGGGAGTTTATTTAGAAAAATCTTTAGTTTTGCACTATTCAAATGTTTTTATCCGCAATAATATCAACTTTGGCTGATATTACATATACCTTGCTTTTAATTACTTCTACTTTGTTTTTTATGGAAAGGTTATCCTGGTCTAAAGGCTATATTTTAAAAGCACAATCAGATTAAGAAATTGAATTTGGTGAGAGAGTATTGTACTTTTGAGGTTACAAACTGTAGATAAACTCTTTTGTTGTTTGAAATTGTTTATGTACTTGATTTTGTAGATAAAACTGGATAAAATTAATGCAAAAGCTACACAAAAACAAAACTACGCGAGGAGAAAAAAAAGAAAGTGGAATGGTATTATACCAAAAAATAAAGATTATTCCACTGAAGTTGGCAATAGTCATGCTACCTACACCTAATGATATAAGTTCAAGTGGAAGAAAATTATCAGCTCCACTAAATTTTGGTAATGACCTAAAAAATGATTTCCTTTCATCAAAAGAAGTAGATTCAAAAAAGGGCTTTTTCGCTATAATACATTTTACTGTGCTCGAAAATATGTGTTGTGAACTTGCATGTCCTGACTGTGCTGGAAATATTGATATTGAAGATGAACGTGAAAAAACAAAGAGGATTTTCCCGTTGCTTTTTACTGAGGTGCTCCAGTTATGATTGGGTAAAATCTTTTTATACTTCCCCAGTTGTTAAAAGCACAGAGAAAAGAGTTCAAGGTCGAAAAGCACTTGATATTAATGTTCGTGCAATTATTGCGTTTCGTGAGGTAGGATGTGGGTTTTCGGCTATGGAAACTTTCTCCTCCATCATGAATATTAAAAGTTTACCATCATTTCCCTTTAAACAACTGAACAAGAAAGTAATGGAGGGCTACAAAGAAGCAGCAAATGAAAGTATGGAGTCTGCTGTAAAACAGGTTCCAGTTATTAACACTGTCAATAACATACCATGTACACGTGTTTCAGTCGAAGTTTCATGGCAAAAGAGAGGGCATTCATCCTTACACGGAGTAGTCACTTCAATATCAGGAGATGAATGTGTTGATATTGAGTTGAAGTCAATACATTGCTTTGGGTGCAAAAGGTGGGAAGCTAAAATAGAAATACGATATTTCTAGAATCGATCGAGAATACGATAGTTGGAAGTTTGACCATGATTTCCAAATTAACCATGATAAATCATCTGGTGCAATGGAGTCAGCTGGTGCTGTAGACATTTTTAATCGTTCAATCGAAAAGCACAATCTGATCTATTCAGAATACTTAGGCGATGGAGATACTTCATCCTTTAATGATGTTGTCAAGTCAAATCCGTATAACGACCACAATGTTACACCAATAAAACTTGAATGTGAAGGACACATACAAAAGCGACTTGGCACACGTATACGAAATCTCGTCAAATCGCATAAGGGAACCAAAACGCCATTTTCAGGAAAAGGGAAACTGACAAATAAATGTGCAGACTCAATGCAGAACTACTATGGCATGGCCATTAGAAGTAGTGTTGATAATAAGTATTTAATGAAAAAGGTAATTTATGCGATATTTTTCCATTTTACTGATATGAACGATCCTCACAAACGTCTTCAGTTCTGTCCACGAGGTTCTGGCAGCTGTTGCAAATACTGGTCGAAACCTGACAAGAATTATATACCATCAGATAGCATTCCAATTTGGATTAAAACTTTGCTGTAACCGATTTTCAAGGATCTTATGACTGACAAGTTGCCAGAAAAATGCACGTATGGGAAGACCAAAAATTCTGATGAGGCGTTAAACGGTATTATTTGGTCAAAGGTACCAAAAAGCACATTTGTTGGCAAAGAAACAATTGAAATGGGCGTGCACTCTGCTGTAATTCATTACAATGATGGTAGGAAAGGCATAATAAATGTCTTAGAGCATTTTGGACTAAAAGGTACAATTTCAGAAAATGTTACTAAAAAGTTTGATCACTCACGCGTTGACCACATGCAAAAAAAATCATTTGAAATAATTAAAAGTCGTAGAAAAAGTTTGAGAGCCAAATAGAAACGTTATACTGACAAAACAGAACAGAGAAAACCTTTAGATTCTTATCAAGCTGGTGCTTATTGAGTTTTTTTAAACTATTTTTTAAGCTTATATTTATAATTCTGTTTATATTATATATTTGTCGTTTACAAGGTTTTCAGATAATTTCATAAATTCAAAACATGATTTCTTATAAGCGGATTAAGTATTTAATTTGAAATTTTTAGGGTCTATTAACAAGACCTAAATGCTCCATATGACAGATATATTTTCTCTAAAAATCATTATTTTTAGTTAAATATAGATTTTAAATTTAAAATGAAGTTATTTTTTTGTGGTATTTCATAGGTGCATAAACAAATTAGCATAATTTCTGAAATATAAAGATATATTCAAACCCTATCTGTTAAATGAAAAGTATTATAGTATTTTAGAAGTCATCCAAATGTCGAATGATTCTGATGTTGCTAACTTGAGTTAGGATGTCACAAAAAAGTATGTTTTACGGTAAAATTTATGTAATTTATCCGCCATTATGGTATTTTGAAAAGAAAAAAAAAATTTTTTTCATTAAATTTGTTTTTATTATTCAACGGAATCACTTTAACAAATAAAATGTAGGTATTTTAGTTCCATTCTCTAAAATACATATTTTATATCCCTACCAGCTAAGTAAACCGCCAATGAGCGAATGGTTGTATTTAAATTTTATGGAAGATAGCACGAGCAAAAATTTCAAATTAGGTATACATTATAAACAACATCGCTGACAACATTAAAAGTAAAAAATAACTTAAATAGTGCTTCTCTTAGTGTTATTAGACTTCACAACCACCAGGGAATCACAGCATAACTTTGAGTAAAAGAAGAATGAGCGAATGAAAATACTTCGGATTTTACTTTATTTAAGAATTTTTTTTACACTGATTTAAAACGATGTAGGTGTTTCGGTAGACGTTACATGGCGGCTTAAAGGTTTTTCTTCAACTCTTGGATGAAGAAAAACTTCGATTGACTCTGGAAAAGTTCTTGATGTTGCAATATTATCTAAATCATGTAAGCAATGTATATCAATGAAAAAGATATCGATAAACACAAGGTAAAGAAATATTTTTACCGTGGGATTTGGAAACTTCAATGGTGAAACATCGCTTCTCATTAAAGACCTTGATTTTTTATTTTTTATTCTAAAGGAAATGGAATTTTGAATGCAGATTGCTGCACCATCTCCCATTTTGTGAGAACGTCGTTGGGTGACCCTGGCGAACTAAATAGAGAGTTGTTACACAATGGTGACTGAGAATCTTGCCATGTTTCTGTAAGACAGGTTATGTTAAAGTTACTATTGATGGAGTTAAAGAAGGACTTAAGTGTCGCAAATTTTTAATGAATCGATCTAATGCTAGAGTTTTCGAAAGTCATTTTCAGAATCGCAGATTTAAAGCTTGTTAGGTGTGATGTAATTGGTGTCAAAAAAAGTGTTATAAACAGAAGATACATTTTCTGAATAGGCTTCTGAATGTATGAATAATAATTTTTCTTAAAAAGAACTTGTATCTTTCTCAAAATCTCTTGAATGTGCAAGTAACATTTGAGAGTACTATTTTTAATTAAATAAAAAATATGCGTAAAACTTTTTATGAAGCTTTGTTACCTAAAAAAATCATTTATCGGATAATCATTTGAAACATAATAAATATAATTATCCAGCAATACGAAATTTTAATTATCAAAGACAGTTTTAGTAATTTAAAACATATGTCACTTCCATGAAAAATAAATTCTTTGGTGCGTTGATCTCTCGAAAACATTCTTTTTATGAGCCAGTCAGCAAAGAATTCAGAAAATACATTTTCTGCAAAAGAGTTTTTCCAAAAAATATCTTTTCCAAAAAAAAAAAAATAAAACAGTTTCAAAAATTTATTCGCTTAAAAGTAAAATTCTGGATATTTGTTGTTTTCATTTAGTTGTTTTCTTTTATTGAGTAAAATGAAAGATTCAAGTCTGTCAATTTACAGGAAATTTACATCTAATATGTAATATTTCAATGGATTATTTAAGTTATATATTTTCTTTTCTTAGTGCAAATGAAAAATATTTATCGTTGATAGAGTTAATTGCAACACTTAAGAAATCAGTCATAAAGAAGGATCAACGTAATGAAGTTTCTTACCAAAGGTTCAAATAAATCAGAACTTGGCCATGCCTTTTCATGTGAGTTGCATTTACACAGACTAGTTTCCCTGTTGTATATAACGTAATTTTTCTTGTTTAAATGATTGCATAGGTTTACACAATGGATTAAGGATTCTTCTGTAAGTTTATTTGTTTCTAAATTCATATCCTTTTTAGTTTGTAGAGTTCGTCGATAAAATGTTCCATAACATTTTGTTTTATTTAAACATAACATTACAAGTATCAACCACATATCACCAGAAGTTTTAAGTTAAGTATATAAATGTATATTTTATCGTATGTTACTCTCAAAATCTAAATTTCATGTATAAATATGTATATTTTCCTTAACTCGCCTTAAATTGTATATAAGTATATAGTATATAATATATACAAAACAAAAAAGTTTTAAATTATTTATCCTCATTCATTTAAAAAAGTTCAGTAAAACGTCGAAAATTTTCTATTTAAGTAGAAACCATATCGTAAATACAAAAATAAATTTAGGTAAACCGCCAATGAGCGAATGGATGTATCTCAATTTTGTGGGAAATAGTGCTTCTCTTAGTGTTATTACACTTTACAACCACCACGGAATCACAGCATATCTTTGAGTGAAAGAAGAATGAGCGAATGACAATACTTCGGATTTTACATTATTTAAGAATTTTTTTAACAGTGATT
This sequence comes from Euphysa ruthae, assembly GCA_035046665.1. Classification (NCBI taxonomy): domain Eukaryota; kingdom Metazoa; phylum Cnidaria; class Hydrozoa; order Anthoathecata; family Corymorphidae; genus Euphysa; species Euphysa ruthae. The sequence continues at coordinate 11,131 of JAUZNK010007391.1, forward strand.
TAAAACCGACGTAGGTGTTTCGGTGGACGTTACATGGCAACATAAAGGTTTTTCTTCATCATACCTGGAAGTTAGCTCATAAATTTAACTTGAACTACATCGGATCATCTTCTGCTATGGAAATTAAGGAAACGTTAAAAAATTTTATCATGTCTAAAGAGAAACATTATCATAAGAAAAATCTAGGCAAAAAAGCAGCATTAGACATCATCAAATGTTTAAATATTGACCCAGGTTTTCACATGACATGATGTTGTGGAAGTGCTAATAAGTTACACAAGCGTCTTTCAAGTTATAATAAGTCGGACCGACAGAAGAAGGGTCGAAAAATCCTCAAAAATAATAAAAAACAATAACAAGATCAAAATATCAAGAAAATATGACCTTCCTGTGCAGAAAGAGAGTTTTAGACAATGGTTATAGTCAATGATATCATACTTGATCTGGCAAACAGCCTGCTTAATTATCACGACAAACCAAGCCAATGGTCGGAGATCAATCTAATCTCAGTTCGAAAAACGGGTAACCTAAGTAACACATCTAACTACAGGGGAATTAGCTTGGCACCTATCGTGGCAAAACTAGTTAACAAACTGATCCTGAACAGGATTCAACCAACGATTGACAAATGTCTCCGTCCAAATCAAACCGGCTTCAGACCTGGACGGAATACCATAGCCCATATCCTGGCGTTGAGAAGTTTGATAGAAGAAGTTAAAAGTCACAATTTAAAAGCAATAGTTGTATACGAGGACTTCAAGAAGGCATTTGATTCAATCAACCGGTTGAGTATGATGAGAATCCTAAAAGCGTACGACAGACCGCCAAAGCTCCATGCAATAATAGGAAAAATGTGCAAGGGCACTAAAGCAAGGGAAATCACACCTGATGGCGAAAGAGACTACTTCTAGATCAAAAAGGGAGTGTTACAAGGAGACACTTTTGCCCCTATCTGTTTACGATAGTCCTAGATTATGTTCTTAGAAATATTTTCGCAAAGAATGAGGAAGACATGGGATTTACCCTACAAAGACGAAGAAGCCAAAGAGTGCCAGCAGTCAAGATCTCTGATCTAGACTACGCTGACGACATTGCTTTTCTTACCGAGGAAACAAACTTGAAACAGAAGCTGAAAAAGTAGGACTTTACTGCAAAGCAAAGAAGACAGAAGTGCAAGTATACAACCAAGATAAGCCAGTAATCATAAAAGCAATAAATAGAGAAACCCTAAATATAGTAGAAAGCTTCAAATATCTCAGAGCATGGACAGAAAGTCCCTCTGCCGATATCAAAGTAAGAAAAACTTTGGCATGGAGCGCATGCCATAAACTAAGAAAATAAAAGTAAGGCTATTTATAGCCACAGTCGAGACAAGAATGCTAAATGGCGCTGAAACATGGACACTCACAGATACCATTGAGAAAAAAGTAAATGAATGCTACACACGTATCCTAAGAACGGCTCTCAACGTCAACTACCGGGATAATCTAAGTAACGCAGAAATCTATGGCGAATACCAGTTGATACAGGTGACATGCAAGATACAACAGCGAAGACTAAAGCTAGACGGACATTGCATTAGTTATCCGGAGGAAGTTGCAAGCAAGTTAGTGCTATGGGAGACACTCGAAGGAAAACGAAAGGAAGGAAAAAAAAGAACTACATATGTGGACAAGTTACTAGGGGACACTGGGATGCACAGACCACTCGAACTTTCATCATCCGATGAAATGCAAAACAGAGAGAAGAAAAGTGGTCGAATCAGCTGTGCTCTCAGACGAGCGATCAGGATAGGATAGGATATAGTCTTTAACTAGTCATTTGGTATTTTCCATAAAACTTTGACTGAAAATTTAAAATTCCTGTTTTGCACTATTTTTGGTCATTTTCTCAAATTTTTTATTTGTTGGTCGGCTTGAGTTTTGAGCCGCTTGTTACATTACATTACATAGATAGCTGTCTAAACGAGTCAAAATGATGTCATTATGGTTTTAAAAATGGTAACAAGCATGCAATAATCAGGCACAAATCCTAGCACTTTAAAAAAAAAAGCTGTTATTAAAAACGGGTAGCTTTGATAGATTAAAAGCTAGTACAAAGTACAAAAAAAAAAAACAAAAACGAAGATTGTTTTGTAAAAAGAAAGTGCGGAGCGATTCTGTAGATAGTAATGCTAATTATTTGAATAACAGTAATTTATTGAGTAGAAATGGTGATTGTTCGTCGTCATTTTCGGTCAAAAAAGTGGAGACAAATGATTCCCACCACTATGAAAACAATGTCACAGGTTATAGATTAATAGATATGGAACTAATAAAATCTGTCTTTTGCGCTCACTGTTACAAACAAAAAACAAAAACCGATTGCCAACCATGTTAGTTTTGAATTGCTCGTGTGGTAACCTGGAATAATTTTATTCCTCAAAAAAATATTGAACGACAAGGTTTTGATAAAAACCGAAGAATGATATTCTCTATGAGATTTCTTGGTCAAGGATACAGCGGTATTAAAAAACTCACATTCCTAACGAATGTGCCAAAACCATTTGTATGTAACTTTTAAATAATATCGTCGATAAAGTTTTTGTTGCCGCAGATGAAGTCGCTAATGACTCTTTAGCTGATGCTGTTTGTAATATTCGTGACATCAAGGGCACTAAAAGCGACGATGAAGTCATTGACATAGGTGTTCCACTTGATAGAACATGGAAACGACTTGGATTTTCATCGAAAAACGGAATAGTTACCACCAAAACCATTGATACAAGTAAAATTGTTTAATACAGAAAAAATAAGCAAAATATGTGAAGCTTGTAACAATAAAAAAAACCTTAAAAAAAAAACCGAACCTGTTGCTTTTGCAGATTTGAGAAACAGTCACAAGTGTAATTACGAATACATTAGTTCTGCAGCGGGTATGGAACCAGAGGGAACAAAACGCATTTTTATTCGGTTAATAGATAAAAATATTCTACATTACACAGAGTTTTTAAAGGGTGGTTGATATTAAACGCTTTCTAAATGTAAAAAACGTATATTAATGAATATTCAATGGTAAAACAACTAGAATGTGTAGGAGACTATCAAAAAAAAAAATCGGTAACCGTTGTTTGAATTAAAAAAAAAGAAAAGCAATGTGCTAAACGGTCGTGGCAAACTCATGAATGCCACAATAGACCGTCTACAGAATTATTATGGTGCTGCTTTGGGGCAGTCTATATTATACGCAATCTGAATGCTTTATAGGCATCTGTGACAGCTACATTATTCCATTTAGCTTCCTCAAAAAACAACATCTGACACTTTCCACATTCCCCAACGGGTCCAGACTTAGCAAACAATACGAATATCTATAAGCCTGGTCCAGGTCTTCTGTTACACAGTGTTATGAAGCTTAATCCGATGTTTATGGAGTTGAACTTACACGGAATATTTGAGAAATTCCTCCACGTAAATACGGGGTGGTAAAAAATATGTTTATGTTGCTAGGGAGTCAGTTAACATGGCAACTGGGGCCAATTTTTTTTTTCTTTTTTATTAATGATTTTTATATTGTGATAAAGTGACATATTTACTTCTATAACTACTTGTTTCAAGATAATTTCTAAACTGGTTTTCGCGCTTAAGGGGAAAGCACACCCAACCCCACCTCCCCCCCACCACCAACACTCTCCAAAAAAAAAACTTGTCATTATTTCACGAACATTTTTTGTAAGAAATGTGATAAAGTAGAAAAAAATAAATAAATGTAAAGTTTCAAATGATTTTGAAAACATCCTCAAGCCGACCGGTGTCCGTCCCAAAACATACATAAATTGTAAAAAAGGTGCCACCATTCTGAATTTTTTTGCAAAAAAAAAAAATTCTCTTAATTGTAAGTCGTAAGACCTACTCTACAACTGCGTATTACCATAAAATATAACCCACACGGTAATAATAACTTTTCATCTTCTTAAATATTTACAATGATTCAGGACGTCCACAAATATTCACACTAATTTCAAGTAAGCCATAATTAATAAGGAAAGTATTAGGACTATTCATTTTCGGTTACGATAATTTTTATAATTTGTTTAAAATTTGGACTCATAGGTTTCAAAAAATTTATTTTCGAAACAAATATAAGTGGTGAGTTCATCCTGTAACAATTGCAACTCGCTTGTTTCAAAACATGCAATCTTGGCATAACAACTAGACGGACTTGAATAACGAAAAATGGAAGTTATTTGGACTCCGCATATCTCTTTATTAGCAAAATATTATTTATAAGAACAAGTTATTCGACCAATGCATTAGCTTTTCCAGGAACTAATTCGTAAAAGTGGCCGCAATGACAACGTTGAGCAGGTCCTTTTTTTCAAAACCATCTATGCGATTGTTGTTGCACCTTCTTCACCTATTGCAAAATATGCTCATTAAAAAATTATATACAAAATATTAATATCAATACATTAGTTATAAGATTGCTAAATTTAGAACTTAAAATGTAAAAATGGAAGTATCAAGTGGCAGTCTCTATTTAAGGAGTAATCAAAAAAAAAAAAATTACCACAACACTTTTAGCAATTTAATTACACATGCATCCAACAAACCTTTCATCATACATTGATGGAATCAGCGTAGGAGAATCACGGGTACCAGGTGGACCTTTAGAGACATTTAGGTTAAAAGGATCCTAAAAAAAACAAAAACTGGAAGAGGACAAACGAACATGGTAGTTAAGCAATATTTAGATTGATTTTGGCAAACACTTTAATCAAATGTATTCTGGGTACGCCGTGTGGCATTTATCTATTTAAGACATAGAAATAACTTAATAGAAATGTAAGCACCCTATATTCAGCGTAATATAATGATTTTATCTTTTGCTAAATAAACTATCAGATAAATAAACACAAATTAATTCGATAGTTTCATAGAAGGAATCGAACCTGCAACTTCTGGTTTGAAAACCAGTGCTCTAACCATTGAGCTACAATCACCGACAAGAGATAAATTGTTTATATCTTGTTATATCTTCTACAAAACAAACGTTTACCTGGAAGAAGATCAGAGCTAAAATTTAGTGAAAACAAGCTTATAGACCATAGTTTTTGTGAGATCGAAAAACTTTTAAATGTTTTATGTCAATAAGGTCTCCGTATATTACAAACAAAAGGGATTGAAAATAAACCAAAGATTTACCTTGTTTCCTTCTAACATTGCCTCTAGCTCCTTTCTTCCCACACCCATAGATACTTCCAAATCAGTAGGAATCCTTCCTTTAATTAAAATACGATGTATAATTTGTTTAATTTAAGAAATGGAGCCCAGAAATACAATAAAACTATTAATTTTATAAACAGTCAAAAAGTAAAAAATATTTCAAACTACTTTTATAGACTAATATAAAAAAATTACTCTAAAATACAAAGGAATGTTTTCAGGAAATTGCTTCTCGTCTTCATGATGACCTCAATGTTTATATTCCATCTTGAAAGTATCAAGTTAAACCACACTCAAGACCATGGTTTTTTCCTAAAAATGGGGCCGTAATTATTTTCATCGTCTTCAACACATTAGCTGTGTTGAGAATAAAAGTTTTTTTACCAGAGCCCACAATGGCTGTAAAAGAGTCACTGAAGAGGTTAAACGCTAGTATTAAAGTCATGTGAATAAAAGTTTGGTCACTCAAACTATCAGATCTCGAGACTTCTGGTGGACCTAAACGTGTTATTGAAACAAAAAGCTAACTCTTTGATCCCTCCACTCTTCAATGGACCTGAGGTTGTAAATCTCTGCTAGAAATAAATCAGAAATTTTACTATCCTGCTAAACAGAAACTCCACTCTTAATGGTTGTGGACACATGAATTACCACCTAGGATCGAAACTAGCCTGACTATACTACAGATGCTTTCTCTATAACTATCTGCGATTCTCTGCAGGTTATTTAAGAAGTGTATCACTGAATCATGTGTTCCCTCTTCCTGGGAGTTAGCATATGCTGTCTCAGTATTCAAAAATAATGGAAAACAATCTGAACCTCGTAATTACTGTCCTATCAGTATCCTTTCAGTCATAATTAAGGTCTTCAAACTGATTAACTCATGTGTTACTCGTCACTTAGAGTAATTTAGTAAGTTTTCTTAACATCAGTATGGTTTGCGTCCACTGCTGATGCTCTATCATCTGTAAATGTGCCTATAAATTTATTGTTGCTTTCAATATGTGGAATGCTGGAATTCTCCAAATGAAGTCATATGGTATCTCTGGTGGAGTTTAAAATATCGTTAGTTTGTTTCTATCAGGCAGGAAAATTAAAGTTGTTCATAATGGGCATTTTCAAAATTTTACTAATTTTTATAAATATTTAGATAAAATACCTTGAAAGTTAACTATATATGAGGATGACACTACTTTTTATTCATCTTTAGGGAAGAAAAACAATGCTTTTGACAAGGTTGAATTGGAAACTGATTTGTAAAATGATCTTTGTTGAGTGGGGTGAAAAATGGTTGGTGTCATTCAATACTTCAAAAAAGAAACTGCTTTCCACAAACCACATTATGACGCCCTTTTCTTCTATCTGTCTGATGAATGGTAGTGAACTCACTGAATCTATGCAAATTCGATTGTTAGGCCTAACTTTCACAAATAACTTCTTTTGAAATTGTTATGTTGAATCCAATACAAAATCTGCTACCATGAAGGTTGGATCTCTATTCCTGATGCATTACTTTCTTCTGCCCAGTGTATACTTTTTAACTGTTAATTATATAAATTTTAACATCTCTATTAAGATACAATAGAAAGAAGAAAAAATTTTGCTTACATTGAAAACAGTCAAAGAATCTACTACAATTCTACAAAATCATTGGCACTGATGTAGTTATGAAAGAAACTTAACCTTAACATCACCTCAATACATCGGTCATCATTACGTTTTCTGTTGTTGGATAGATTCTTGACATATTCATTCGATGCCAAATTCATACCCCTACAAACATTAGGTAGAATTAGAGACTTGTGCAAGTTTTTTCAATAGTAACGCTGGAAATATGTTTTTTTCTTGGCAATAATATATATTTTCACAGTTTAGATTGCACTAATCGAATGACTGCTCAGATCATGGTCCAGAAAAAATCGAAAAAGCAGCTTTGACAACCTTTCCAAGAAAAGTTGTGATTTTTCAATACAATAGCTAATCAATGAGCAAGCAAGGAATGCCGGCAAGCGTGATTTCAACTCATCAAAATATCTATGAATCATTAGTTCTTTTTCTTTGAATATCAGAAAAAATTATTCAATGAGAGGGAAAATATGGGTATAGATTTAAGTGGAGATCAGTAGTGCCTCGTTTGGTGAACAAATTTTCAACTACCCTATTTTTCCTATTTGACCTTGAGTGGATAGCCTTCTTTTGTCAGCAGCATCTAACACTGACTGTGTTCAACATATCTTGGAAGCACATGAAAAGAAATTTTCAGTACCACACACATCTCATTCAAATAATTCCTCAAATCAGTACTGTAAAATATGTCAGCATCAACATCAGTGAACATCTTCCCCACAACCTTGCCAAGTCACCCGTCTCAGCTTTTTAACCCTCATATAAGTTGTATCGTCAGAGAGTTAAATGATATTAAATGATAAAGAGGAATATCATAAAATTGAACAGGTTTTCTGAGTACAAAATCGAAATTCCTGAATTTGTATTGCTGAATCAGAACCTCATCTTTCTCCTCTGAAAAGGTATAAAACAAGCAAACAGCTTTCCTGTGGTTTTTAGAACCAATTGTCACAGTACATTGAAAAAAAAAATGAGTAATTTAAACTGCCAACTGTTCCCTCTAGCGTCAGTGAGCCAAACTTCAGTCAGTTTGTAAGCTCCAATTCTACTAATTTTGATTTTCTCAAGTACTTTGGTGTCTTAATTCATGACTTGGGCAAACTCGATCAGCTTTGGTGTTATGGCAAAGGCTAAGCTGTTTTCCGCCATAAACAACAAAAAAATCTATCATTGAGAGCAGCCCTATCAGTAAATCTTGGAACCTTGGGGAGCTCTTTCTGTTGGTGCATAACAATGACTCTCATTATGAATAATTGAAGCAGCCCGATAAGGAAGACAAAAAGATGATGCTATGGTTTTGGCAGATGGTGTCATAAGAAAAGAATAAAAATTGTTGTTCTTTAGTCATGTGGTTATATAATTCGACCATCCAATGTGCATGTACTGATTTTAATGTATTTGGTGTACCATTCATTGAATTTTTCTTTTGTAAAATCATTTGCATATATGTTCACTCTAAAGAATTTGGTAATGTTTGTTCATGTTTGGTGGGACATTAACTACAACAAAGTTGTGTTTTTCAATGACTTCTTTTACACCTGTTGCCATCTGCCCAGTGAATAACATCGAAAATAATAGCCCTTTGATCACTAATCACACAAAAATTCTTGTTTTTTGGTGAAATACAGCACCAAAATTTCTTCTATAAACCTGATAGAATCTTGTGAATACCTTTAATGGGTTGGATTCATACTAAGGGAGAAGGATTTAGGAAATTCGTATTTTGGCAGATTTTGAGTCTCCTTTACACCATATATCAACTAAGGAGGTAGAAAGTTCCCTGATGAAAATACAGAAAGTTCCCGTAATGGTTCATTTATCAGATGAACCAACAATTGCAAGGCTGGAACTGTGGCGTTTAGTTAATGTAAAACTCCCTACAGGTACCAGTTTAGAAATTACTTGATCAAAATTTTCAAAATCAGGGGTAATTTTCCACCTCTCTACAGCACTTGGAATATCATTTCATAAGTCTTGTCAAATATTTTTGGTCTTTCGATACAGATGTTAGAAGTTACCATTTTTATCGTAAATATTGGGAACCATATCTTACAGAAATTAATTGTTACCACAAAGCGGAAATTGTGTTTGATCATTTTGCTATAAAAATGTTCTAAAAAGAAAATGGTATAGAAAAAATTTTCGGACATTTACCAAGGGAAATCTTAAGAGCTGAAATTTTTTTATAATACTTTTAATTTTTCTTTTTTATCCCCAGTAATTTTTTTATCAAAACTTTTAATCTATCTATGGCAGAGAATCAGAATTTTATAATTTTATATTTAATGTGGGGAAGCTACAAATTGCCGAGACAATATTTCCAGAAGGACCAACGTGGAGGGCCTTGGAGTACTTAGAACGCCCATTTACGCCTACTTATTTCGCTTAACCAAACAACCTGACAAAATGAGCTAACATTGCATTAGACAATGAGTTGTGTTCAAAAATTCAGAGATAACATAGAAAAAAAATTTCAGTCAGTTGTTGGATTCAAACTCGTGAACTTTCGTTCCGTAGTCAAAATATCCTACCACTGCGCCAACTCCTCTTTCTATATATATGTTAATTTCATCCCTTTATCAGAAATAACTTATTAGATATTTAACATTTATGATAGACCATGCAGAATGTATGTTAATTTTATCTTAACATTCAAGGGACATTTAAGAGAAAAACCTTCCATTCAATTCATTCTCATATTTCACTTGCTGAAGTATAATTTTTCATCCGATCCATATTGCAGACAATTAGCTGGGTTAAGCACTTAACATTTAGTTGATATGTGCATATTTCATAATATATCTTAATAATCCAGTTATTGCTCTTTGACAGTATGTGAAAAGATCCTGGTTGTACATATATAAATCGTGTTACAGGGGCGCTATTTAAATGTACCTATTTAACATAACTTTACCTGCTCTCAGCAGGCCACTTTCACACATAGTAAGGTTCTGGTAAGTATCTTAAGTCCTTGATGACAACACTCATATTGTGTACTTAATATCAACACAATGTGAGCATATCACTTCCGGCATGGCGTTTACAGTCTAAGATTGTGGGGCGTTCTATCCCAAATCAACCAGAAAATAGTCATGTTTCCACCCCACTGCTCAGATTTTTCTGATTTTTTGAGTTCCTATCAAAATTAGAGTCAAACGAGCATTGCAGTTCTCAAGATATTATCTTTTAAAGATTGTGTCTTAATAGTTAAGCTATAAAGCTAAAAATTTGAAAAAGTAGGCAAGGAATCCAATGGAGCCACTTATAGAAGCTCTCAAAATAAACAGAAATCTTGTATTGTTCATTTTTTACAAAATTTTAAATATAGTACTCTAACAAAGTCATCTCAAATATTTTAACACTATCCTAAAACATTATCAAAAGGATTTTTGAAATGGTCTCTAAAAAAGAATTAAACTGTTTTAACTTTTACAGTACTCCTTCTTTTAATTCTGGATCTTTGGCAGTTTTAACATCCAATTCAGTTTCCTGGATTTTGTAGAAAAAAGTTGTATAAAATACCAGATCATCAGTTCGATCATTGTTGCTATGTCAGTTGTTTGCCATTGGGTAATCTACATTTCATCATCGTCTGACATATCAATTTTCTCCATGGTAAAATTAATGAGAGCCTCTTTCCTGGGAATTTTTCGCATTAATGGACCATATGCATATAACTCTCGATATCACAAAAAACTTTTTTGTATCAAATCCCAATTTATGGCATTAACTAAGAGCTTAGCATTTTGGTGATGAGAGCACACATAGACAGAGTGTGTAACAAATGCACCTGCATTGATACACCATTTGGGAATCCAATTTTAATGTCAAGATAAAATTTTTTTTAGTTTGGTGTCTAGTACTTAAAAAACAATTTTTTCTGCAAATGTACTTCTTTTGCTGAAATCAAAAATTCCCTGAGCCTATTGAGGCTCACCCAAATTTTCCTACAAGCTTAAAAAAAAAAAAGACGTGAATCTTAACAAAAAGAATTATCACAGAACTATTACAGAAATTTAACTTGTGTAAAAACTACAGATATCCTTTTGCAATTAGTTCCATAAAAGTGTTGGTCTAAAGATTTCACCATCATAAAAAATTCATGAGGTTTTTCATTTCAGTACATACGAAAAAATGAAAAGAAAAGTCCAGTTTTCAAATGAAAATTTTTTTTTATGCTAGCTCAATTAAAAGTCAGCATATTTTACAACCACACTGAGCATTATCAAACAGTAAATTTTTGTTATTTTCTCTCAAAATAATTTTTAGTATCTGCCTGCCAAATTTTGTCTTATTGAGAACTTTTTTGTCAAATTTTGACTCAATATGTCAAAACTTACCCACTGAAAACCTCACAAATCTTTATGTTTAGATCTCTCAGGCAGTTAAATTGCTGGTCATCTCCTCCAAAAATCGCTTTAGCATCTCTAAAATAATGCGTGATTTGGAAATTTTCAGTTTAGTTATAAAAAATTTGATATACAAAGCTTAAGGTAACTTATTATTTTAAAATTGGCTAGACATCCCTAATTTAATATCCATATATCAAAAGGGTTGAAGTTGTTATTTATTATCTTAAGCTACCCCTAAATACTTTGTAGTGTCACACACGATGGATTGGTACATTACCTCACCTTCTGAAAAAATCTATCCAAACTTTAAAATAGTTGTACCCTTCTACCTACACCTTTGGATTTATGTTGAGCCAATGCAACATTTCTTTAGCTCCTAAATTATTTCAATTCCAAAAAGTGTAACAGCCCTCAACCTCAACCTGCCCTAACATTAACCATAAATGATTGCAGTTTTGAAGCTTGCAGCAAACTCATGATATACCATCTATAATTGCGTTATAGCTAGCTACACATAAAATAACTAATATGAATTTATTCCGTTTGAAGTAACTAATGTTGAAGAAGGCAAAAAGAAACTCATTTACTGGACACTGATATATATGAGAGCTAAACAAAAAAGTGCATGTTGGTGCATTTCCAAAAAGGAAAGGAATAAAATGGGTAGCTTATATTTGCAGATATGCATATATTTATTTCCTAAAAAAACTATAATTCCAGGAGGATCCTACAAAGCTGTTTGTGTAGGAAAAACACAGTGTTTCAAAAACTTTAGCAAACCAAATGGAAAAGGTTTGCCGTCAAGAAATCCAGACTTGACTGTCGAAGAAAAAAACCTTGCAGCATAGAGAAAAGACCGAGTTTGTCGAATTGATGAAGTAACTAGTCGAAGAGCCATTCTTTTTAGAACTATAATTTATAAGAGTGAGTGCAGTATTTTTTCGCTCCGCTCTAAAGTTAAAGCAGCGAACCTGATGAACATAACGGAGGAGGATTTTTGAGACTGTACGGTCTAATAAAACATTCCCAAGGTTGAAATGCGGCACACTTCGTTTGCTCAAATATTTATTTTAAAATTTTTTATTTAATGATTTTCCAAAATAAATTTATGAAAAAGCTATGGGCAATATCTTTATTTTAACTTTTACGAACTGTATAAACAATTAGTTTCAATGTGATTCATAGTTTAGTTTAATTTACTTCATGTAACACTAAAAGCAAATGTGTTTTTGCAATAACACATGCTCACCTTTTATTTTTTAACACCAATGGTTTAATGTAAAGTCGGTTGTGACAAAACGAAAATAATGTCATGACGTAAAATTTCCAATGCCTGTGAGTGTCAGGGTCGGATCTATAGTACTGCTTGCTGGTCGGCCACCTAAGGAGAAAAATCATATTACTCTTAGGGTATATCTTACTTTACATTTAATAAGCTACGGTTTCGTGGCTCACGGTACCGTGAGCGGATAATATCACCCGCCGAAATAATGTACTAATATCAATAACAGATGGGGAAATAAAAGCTACGTAAAGTTTAAAAGCGCCTAGAGAAGCATGAAGCATGGAACTAAGCGGTCAATCCTCCTCATGTAATCTGGATCTAGGCATAAAAGCTCTCAAAATAAAGTGTGGATCATTATGCAAAATTTGAAGTTGACAAAAGTCTTTTGCCTTCTGCACGAAACGCTACAACATCGTCTTTGATTAAGTAAGAACAGCTTCACTGAGCAAATTTTCAAATCCAATTTTTCTTTTTTGAATAACATTTTGAAGTTGACGTGGTCTTAATGACGTTGTTCGATCAGAGGCAACTAATAATTGCTTTGAGAAACATTGGTCTTCTTTTACGTTTATTTTAAGTCTTTCGTCTGTTGTTTATAAACGTATTTTTTGTCATTACCATGACTTTGGACTAGATCATTTATATTTTGCTTTTAACCGATTAATAAAACCAAGGGTTAATGAGTTGAATCCAACAAGAAATGAACAAATAAATACGAGGCGTTTAATACTGAGATTGCTGCAAACTAGCGATAGTGTACTTCACGGAAGCTGTAAGAATAGAAATAAATTTATTTCCAAGTGAACAATGTTACCAATATGAGGGCCATGTCAATCGTTTCGTACCCTAAACCTATCTCACTGGATGTAGAATAACGATATAACCATTTCCTAAAACCCTAACCCTAAAGTTTTACTTCTTTAAATACCTTTATTAAATTTTGTCGTGAAGGTGAAATACCATCAGGAAATAATTTGTAGCCAATTCATATTATGCCACTTGTTGTTTATAATATACCTAAAAGCTCGCGAAATTCTTTTGCTTTTATATTGCCAGTCAAAGCATTTAAATATGCCAAAGCTTCTACTAAAGCAAAAAGGCAATCTTGCTTTGCTTTTCCACACTGCAAAGGTATTACTGAGGCACCTGAGACATCAGAGGTAGGTTCATCTGCGACAGATGATGTCAATGATTATGATGATTTGACTGAACCTGAGGCAACAATCACAGGGGTGCTTGTCAAAAGATCTGATGAGCTTGATGTTGCAAAATTTCAAGAGCAACTTATTCAGTTGAAAATAAACAAGATAAAAACAACCGAAATTTTCTTTGAAATGGCTCGAGAAATTTTCTTTGCTTTGCTGTTCAAAAAAAACTGACCGGTGCTTTCTGCATGCCATTTGGAGATGATTTTCCGATGAAAAATTACAAGATTTCTGTGTAATTTTCAGAACCACTTATAAATTTCAATGATGGTTTTCCAAAATTGAGACGTCATTGTGATCCAAATAAAGATCGTTTCCATTCTCAAACGGACCGTACTTTTAGTGAGGTTATAAAAC
>JAUZNK010007402.1:0-25117 GCA_035046665.1 Euphysa ruthae
ATATTGTACAGACTCAATCTTTCTTGCGAAAGACGTATTATGGGGGCAATCAAATATTATGTCACCGTAATCTAAGTATGGTCGCACAAACGCTTTATAGATACATAACAAAGTATGTCTAGGGAGGTATTTACGAACACGGTTTATGAGCCCTACACCTTTATTAGCCTTACCAATTTTTTCCTTTAAATGAATGTGATCGAGTTTGCGATCTAATACCATACCCAGATGTTTATGAAAATTAGAAGAAGTTATGCTATTACCATTAAATTCTAAATTTGGGAGTATGGGGCTACTAACTTTAATCGAGAAACTGACTTCGATGGCCTGTTTGTTTATATCAGGGTTAAAGGACATCTTCCATTGAGAGGCCCTCTTCGAAACTTTTGCCAAGTCCTTATTTAGTTTTTGACAATTCAATTTTCATTAGTGAGAAAACAGAGGTATCATCTGCAAATATTTTAACACAAGATTCGATTCCTATGACCTACCTACCCGAGGTCATTTATGAAAATGAGAAAAAGTAATGGGCCAAGAGTTGACCCTTAGAGAACACCAACAAATATTGATTTCCAAGAAGAAGTTTGTCCATTGAGGATAACTCTTTGATACCTATCAGTTAAAAAACTTTTAATTAGATTCAAGAGTGAATCATCAACACCATAACATTTAAACTTATAAAAAAGACCGTCGTGCCAAACCTTATGAAAGGCTTTTGATATATCTAAAAAAACGGCTCGAGTCTCAAGTGGACGGTTTGCGTCAAAACCTTGAAAAATTTCATGCGTTATTGCAAGCAAATGAGAGATTGTTGAGTCCCACTTACGAGGACTGTTCATACGGAGGCAGACTGTCCCGGTTTACCGGGCTGATTAGGCTAGGCAGGATTTCGCTTTTCTTCAGAAACGTATAGAAAATCATTGTATGTTCATATGATAGTTGAGTCAGCTCGCTTTGCCAAGATCTCGCTTGTTTTTCTTTCCTGTCTTTGTCCGATTGAGCGGTATGAAAAATTATTATATGAGCACGGGATAAAGATCACCCTACCTAGCTTTATTTGTTTCTTTTCATACTTGTAAAATCAGGATATTTAACAAAAAACAAAACATGCAAAAGTATTTCTTTTTAGTAACAAACATTTAATCTGTGCACACTTGCTGGTAAATATAAGTTTGATTAAAGGGTAGTTGGTAGTTCAAATGACTTTTTTAGATGTTTCTCATCTAGGATCAACTCCAAGAATTTTCTTCTTGGAGTTGATCCTAGATTAGCATTTTAAGAAATAAATAGGCTTTAGACTAGAAGAAACAATTTGTTGATTGGTAGGATTAAAGTAGTAACTTTAACATGTCTCCTTGATTAAACTCAGAATTTTTGAAAAAAAAATTGTCTATTAGGACACATCAATGATTTCCTAAAGGACACCGCCACCAGATTTTAACAACATTATGAATGACGAAAGTAAAGTCTTTTATGAAAAAGTTAAAATTTAATTTTGAAGCATGAGTAAATTTGTTTTTAAAATTAGTTGAAAATTTATATCTTATTTACAATTCATAAAATATTGATCTTGTTTACTCATCTGCTCTATCACTTTTATGATAATACTATTCGGCTATCCACATATCATCTTCCATCTTAACAAAGAACAACATCAAACCGAGTAAGTCCATAAATATACTGTTTTTTGTTATATACAACTGCTTTGGAGGCAACTTACGCTAGAGGCTTCATATCAAAAGCAACTTTTAGCACTTGGTAAAAAACAATCGAATGTTTTATAAGCTTAAAATTTTGATTTGAAGTCGTATTAGTTCTAAAATTCAGGAATACTTGTTTCCTGTATTAATTAATTTGACCATACTGATTAATGACCATACATAATTGAAACAACTAAGAAAATTCGATTATTGAATTTTGTGCTAAAAAGTATACTAAAATAAAAGTGTGTATACATTGAACATGTTTTATTGAGCTTAAGCTTATAAATCATGCTATGTTTAGTATTTAAATGACGTAATGTTGAAATTTTATAAAAATATTTAGATCACTGACAGGCATTTGAAGTGTCCCTATACCCATAAAAACCAAAACTTTTCATTTTTCGTCTTCAATAATTTTTGTAACGTTTTTGTGAAACAAAAACAATAATGGAGGCCATCTTTGTCCCGGTATGATCAGTACAGATATACCGTTTTGAAAATTTTATAAGATAAGGGTCAAAGTTCATTTTCCTCTTCGGTCCAAATTTGGTGAAAAAATTAAGAAATTTTTCCATTTTACAAAAAATCTTAATTAGAAAAGTTCTTTACATTTTATCAGGCTCAGCAACTAGGCGCCTAAAAAAAACCAAACATTGTATCGGAAACAACACTTTGTTTGATTTTTCAAAAGAATTTATTCAAGTAAGATTCATTATGAGGTTAGGAAATATTTATAATTAAGCCTTACAAAACGTTTTTAAATGGATAAATGTTAGTATGTATATGATACTTTTTATATATTTTATATTGATTTATGTTTTTATGCTTAACATGCAGGACAATACAATAACACTTAGGATATAATCGTCATTTTCTTGGGAATCGTTTAAGATTGATTTTAAAATTTTCATTGATGTACGAGAATATCAATTATTTAGATGTCTGCTTTAAAATTTTTGGTGGAAACAGAAATCTAGTGTTAAAATCTGTTAGGAAACATAAAAAAAATTATTATCTATAACAGATATTTCAATTTGGACGGCTCATTGAAACTTTATTTTTTTTTTTATATATATCTTTAATAAATATATATATATTTTCTGAGACTTTCAAATATACATGGAAATATTTAAAAATTTCCGGAATTGAAATGAAAGAATTGATATCACCTTCGGAGCAAGCCAAAACAGGACCAGGAAATTATATTCTACCCAGGTTTCAAAGTTTTGAAAATATACCTCAAAATTGATGAAAATTGATTGTAAAACTTTATGAAATTACGTCTATAGATTTCTTAAAATTTATGCACAATCTCAGCTTAAAAAAGTTCTTGGTAGCGTTTATTTTATGGTGGTCTAAAATCTGGCTAAACTTTAGAGCATTTGGAAAAAAGTTATCTAAAACCACATATGTATTTGGAAATAAATTAGTAGAAGTAGCAGTAGCAGTGGCAGTAGCAGCAACTAGCAGTAGTAGATAATGATGCAGCAGTAATAGCGGCGGCTTACAGTAACAGCATCGAGCAGTTATATTAGTAGTGGCAGTAAGATTTGTTCCAAGTTGGAAAACATTTTACTTTGTCAATTCTTAAAAATAACTCAGGTTTCATTTCAGTTTTATAAGTTACAAAACAATTCAATTAAAAGTTACAAAACAATTCAATTAAAAGTTACAAAGCAATTCAATTAAAAGTTACAAAACAATTCAATTAAAAGTTACAAAACAATTGAATAAAATTAGAAGTCAATAAAAACGAAGATTATAAAAATTATGAACAACTTTTACAGTTACAGGTTGGAAATCGGAGGGTGTAAACTTTTTAGTGGAATTAAGAAGGTACTTAGAATCTATAAGGGTCAAAGTCTCTTTAAAAGGAATTAAAGAGTTGTATAGGGTGATCCAAAAGGCTCTTTTAAGAGTTAAATTAATAATCGCACCTCTATTTTGTTCCAAAATCTTATCTCACAAATTATATAAAACTTTTATATTTAGTACATAAGATACTAATTTTGCGATTTGCGAAAGCAAAAAAACGAGCGCAGCGAGCTTTGAAGCTGGAGCTCATTTGGCAGTAAAGCGAAAAATTTGGGGCCATATTCCAACCATATTTTATCTCATTTCTTTATCAATAATGTTTGAACAGTAGAGAATAGTTCAATCGAGACAATAGTTGCCAAATCAAAAATAATTTCAGTACCAGTCCACAGAGAATTTTATTTAGACGTTAAACAAAAGGATGATAAACATTACATTCGAATATTCTTAAACATCTATTTTTTTAATATTTAATTTCGTGTCTTTAAAAATAATTGTTCTAAGTATTCAATTTAAATTGAAATACATATTGCATTAAAAAAAGTATTTCTTATTTCACAAAATGTATGCGAAAATGTATACCATAAAATAAATTTTTTCTTTTTTGCATAAAGAATTTCTTCCAACAGAACAAAACCAAATTAAAAGTAATTCCAGTACTGTCGACAAAGAATTAATTTCTATTTAGCTACAATTTTATTGTATAATATAATCACTGGTAGAATAATAAAATTTGTTGTTTGTTGAATTCTGTTGCAATTTTCTTCTATCATCAATTACCATCTACCATTTTTAACTTTGGCTTGACAACAAGCTTGCCATGCTTTTGCAAAAATTTTTGTATTGATTCTATTTGCGAATCATGGTCTAGAATATCAGATTTCCAACGCAGAACTTTAATGTTGATCAATGCCTTTTGCCATAGACAAAAAACCCTCTTGAATTATAACAGAGCCTGGGTAGAATCAAAACAAAACAAACAATTCAATTTCTCAACCAGGAAATGGGTTAAACAATGGCCAATGAACTCTACAAGCTTGCTTTCGTCCAGATAGTTAGCAACCAAAATTCCCATTATTCAGGATGGATACCATCCCGATGCTGATCTCTTCTTTTAAGCAAATGTTTGGGCAGATACTCCTGTCTGTACGGAATGGATTCAGCGAGCACTAAAACCTAACTGATTTGTTTTATTTTGTGACAATCAAACTGCCCAGGTTTCGAATTAATTCAAAGAAAGCGTTTCAAAGCTTAATGGTGTGGTTTGGTTTAGTCTGCCAGATGGTACTGACTTATGGAAGCCGTAGATGTAGGATTGGGGAGAGTCTGTTAAAGTCCTTGAGAACAAAAGCATGTTGGACAGTAACGAAAATGCAGGCGGTGGTATGCCAATACTGAACCGTACTCTGCCAAAGTAAGTGCATTCTCATTACGCATTCGTAAGGTGACATTTACAACAAGCTATTGTCAAATCAGCAGTACAAACAATTTCTGTGGTGCATGTTCCAGAAAAATGGGTATCTTATTACCACAAATTGGATTAATGATGACAATATTTAACCAGAAGGGTTATCAAATTACAAGGGCTTATCCTCCGAAGAGATTTGACCCTGCTATCGTAGAACCATTTTTCCAATGAGGTTGATCCTGCTGTCAAAGACTGCCAGTCAATTCAACCAGATGAAGATAAATTTCTGCAAGAGTCAATGGTTTATATGAAATTAACTGGCTCTAAATTTTCTACTTCAATATTTAACTTGGTAAATACCATATTAAATTTACTGACCACGTAGTCACGTTGCAGTTGAAAGTTTTTATGGTATTAACTTATTTTAAAAATCCATTCATAGTTTATTTGTGTAGTTGATTTGATCTATTTTTCACCCTTGCAATTATTTTTGTTTTCTTGCATCGGCCCTGGACATTGTTCTTAGATTTTCCTTAATTTTTTCGTTATCCGAGCCGCATTTTTCTTATAAAGTGTTTTTACAAAAAAAAGGTGTATTGCAAATACAATCAAAATTTTTAAGACATATGTATTTAAAATGTGTTTAATACACTAGTAAATTCTGGTAATACCATTATAATTTATATCAAAGATATTTTATGTCAATTCATTCCTAAAAGCAATAAAAATTTAATACAGCCAACCAACAATGCAATTTTGATTGCTTACAAGAAATTTGCGTGTTTCCGTAGTATTGACACCATTAAAAAAAAAAAAAAAAAAAAAAAAAAAAAAAAAAAAAAAAAAAAAAAAGCTAATGCACGTATTTCTCATTTAAAGATATTATTTCTCATGAAACATTTTGGAAATTGCTAAACTCAAACGGGACAAATGGGTTGGTGGCAATAACTCTATAACTATTTTAAAAATTTTAATAAAGAAGCTCGGGAAAGTAACTCAATGATATCCCAGTAAATACAAAATATGGTTTTAATGATTAACTTAACTATCGACCAATCAATTACAAGCTTTCTATGAAGTTATCGAACTTCTTTATACACTCAGCCCTAAAAGTTTATTTAAATTATCCAAATTCTTTGTGTTTCGAAAGTGTTTTAGAACACAACATTCACTATATAATTCACAAAATCTTGCAAAACTGACAGAAATCACTCGACCATCACTCTATTAATGGTGTGGAGTATCAAAAACCTATGATATTCTAGACCATTTCGCATCATAGGTGGAATTATTCCCAGTCTTTATTAGCCTTTCTCTGGTGTTCAAGTGCCATATTATTAACTTATCGTTGAGCTCCTCTTTGCTGGACTTCCTGCTCCTCTCTTTAGGTCGAATGCGATTTCATTTATTAAAGTTTATAATAACGTGCTTTCACAATCGCGTCAGGTTTTTTGATCTTTCATTGTAGCTATATTACACGAGATTTGGAGCAAAGTTAAAACAGACTCTAAACCTTTTCCACGTGCCTCTATATTTTATTATTAAAAAATCTTAAAGATCAAGGTTTTTGCGAGCAGGATGAATCTTTAAATTTTTCTTATACTCTGATGTAGCTGCCTTCGTTAGGACTTTTGTGCTACTTCTGAAAAAATAAACGGTTGATATTCCATTTAAAAGCTATGTCGTCTGCTTCACATTCTTTGATAACATCTGTCTTAAATGATGCAGAGTATTGAAATTTTTGGAGTTAGTCACGCCTCAAGGTCTTTACAGGGTATGGTTCATTTGGGTGTTTCTAATTACTTCGTTCACTATCCAAATTTCACTCAACAGCCCCTCTCAGCCGCTACACTGTTGACGACACAACTGATTCTATTGCCGCTTCCTCTCGAAACAATGGATGATCAGTTGACTGCAGCTCCATGCTAAAAAATAAAAAATATTATGATCTTCAAATGAATAAAGGCGTGCTTTGGAATAATTTAGAATGGATCAGAACGCAGAATAAAAATCCATCTCAAGGGATGGACTGACTTTAGAGGATATCTCACAGATGCGTTCTTTTTGCTGATTGTCAGATGTTATCTGACTCAAATACTATAAATTCTTTGACTTTGCTATTCAGGAACATTAACGCATCAAGTTATTCGAAAATTTTAGAGAGAATGTCTGCAGAAATACACTAACCTTGCTTGTTGACACTTGACATGTACGCTTAAGTCTTGTTTAAACTTGAAATATACGCTTAATTCTTGCTGGTTAATAAATCGAGATTCACAGACAGTGAGATAATATTATGATTTTGGTTTCTTCTTCGCTCGTCTCTTTCTGTGAATGACTTTCTTTACAAACCCAATTGTTGCTAATGTTGGTTGCTTACGTTTGACAATTTTGTTTTTATAGAATAGCAATTTGCAAATAAAGCTTCTTCCGAATTCTAACGCTGAAATGCTTATAACGCGAAGTCTTAACACAAAACAAGCATTCTTTTCTCACGTGATTACTCAAAACATTTGAAACTTACAAATATTAAATAATTAAAAATCCCTTTGGAAAAACAGCGTTATTTATTAATTTTATTAATTTTATTTACCAACATGACGGAAATTCATTACAACAATATATAACCTATTACATATTTCGGGAAATTATTTTGTAAAAACAAATAATGATAAATAGAGTGTATCGAAATGATAAGCTGGTGTCACACAAATGGTTGAAATTTTTATTCTGCTTGTTGTTTTTTCTAACCAATTTAGTTAATAAAATTTATTGGTTTTTGCATCTTTAGTGAAAGATTTTTTTTACACAGGAAATAATCATTGTTTTGAAACACATGCCATTTTTAATTAAAATTGTTAACCTTTCACCATACGTTCTTTATGTTTTAAATTTCTGAAAGAATTTAAACAATTCGACTTGTTTAATTTTGCAAATTTTAGGAACTTGCTCTTTTCACGATTTTGTTCAATGATAGATTTTAAATAGGAGGGTCTTACCTTTTTAGGGAAATGAGAGACGATGGAGATCGATGACCAAGATTGTTAGCCTAAACTTATATGCTCTGTATATCTTCGTCTTTTTATCAGCATTATTTTATTTGAGTTACGAAAAACACTTTAGATATAACCTGAAAGATTGAAAAAGATTTTGCGTTATTTTATAGGAAGAATAAGCAAATTTTTAGAGCAGAAATTTCAAAGCAAACAAGTACACGACCACCACCCAACCCACTCCATCTATACACCATGTTCATTATGGCTAATTAAGTAGGCAAATTATTTATTTCATTTAACTGCTTTTCCTTACGATCAATCTTTTAAAACTTTCATTCAAAAAAAAATTTTTATATTAAGGTGGAAAATGAATTTAATTTGAAAATCAAAATCAATTCAAAATTAAATCAAAAAGTGTAATAACGAATAAGTCGAAATTCTGCAACGAAAAGATTTAAACGGGAGACCAATAATTTCCGGTCCTCAAAGTCCATCACAACATTTAAGCTGTTCAATAACTGAATGCTAAAAATAAATTTCTTGGTTTTTAATCTTCACAAGTGTTCGATCATTGCAAGTCACACAAAGCCTAACACGCGCAAAATTATTTTGAATCTATAGTTTGCGAAATTTAATACATGTTTAATACCTATCTTTGAGACTCGCAAAATATTTCTGAGACTCGCGAAATTAAGCAAGAGTTAATAAACTAAAGGAATATTCATATGCGGTCTAAATTAAGGCTGAAAGTATATAATCTCAAATCGTTGGGATCATACAAGCAAGTCTTCTTGGACATTCTGAATTTTAGGTTGAAAACGTCTTGAAATTATTTCGAACATTTTTCTTTTGTTTCTTGTTTGTAAATATGTTAAAAAAAATTTTTAATTTAATATCTACACAGTGCGCAATACAATAACTAACATAATATTTTATAATTTTATACAATAAATAAACGCTCTCTATTCTCGTAATATACGTATGATATCATTGTTATTTTTAAAATAAAAGCAGTTCACGAATAGAAAATTTTTGTATACAATACTCTTATACAAAATTCAGCTGCTGTAAGAACTAGTGAGAATGTTAAAACCAAGTTGTTTATAAATTATAAGATGACAGTGAAAGGAAGGTATCTGTTTATAAGTATAGATATTTTTTTAAATAATGGTTAAATTTCATAGAAAAGTTTTATAAAATAAATTTTGATTTTTTACGAAAGGTCTTACCTTCGTATGTATTTTCCTAAGAATAGAATATATTATTGTGAGTGACTCCCATGAGTTTTTTAAACTCAATTAAATTAATTTTCAATTTTCACCAGCGCAGGAAAATTACGTTTCACCAAACTTTAACGAAAGTCAAAAGATGAATTCTTAGTCAAACAATAATTCGTTTAAATTCGATTAGTTTAGTGTGTTTCAGGTTTTACATGGATATACAGAAAAGAAATGTTAGGGAAACTTTGAGAGACAGACTTGAACACTTTTCTAATCGGCTTCTAAAAATATGACATTCACAAATCAATTACTGGTGAAATTTTCCGTAATTCGATAAAAATAGAATAGAATTGCAAACTATACTTGAGCGTTATTTCTGAATATTCCGTAGACTGATTAAACTAGCCTACTATAATATTCCTTAGAGATGGCGACTGCCTAAACTAGCCTATTATAAAAGATTTAACAATTGTGTATGAGTTTCATATCATCAAGAATCTATTTCGTTAAATTTTTTTTTTAATAAATTTGCAAAAAAACTCAGTGTATAATGTTTCCATTAAGTATGCAATACTTATTCCATTCCAAGTGTGGTTTAAAATACTTATTCCATTCCAAGTATGGTTTAAATACTTGTTCCATTCCAAGTATGGTTAAAATACTTGATAAAATACATAAATTAGTAACATGAACTTGATAATTTGTGTAATTTACAATTTAGACGATGAGACAGACGAGCACCTTTTATTACCTTAAACCTTTTTCATAATTCAATTTATTTTCGTCATTATGAGTAACATCGATCCGAAAAAGCCAATCACCAAGGTTTGTTACAATTAGTGTGTATAAACAGATTTGTGTGTATGCACATATAACGGATTTTTGTTGTTTTGGTAGTGTGACCTGATGGCCCGTTTTTGTGTTTTAATGTTTTTGTTAACGCCTGTATTTTATAAGGCTATATGGGAAAAAAAGTATATCATTTAAATCAGTAACAACAAAGAGCAAGATTTTATTGCATGCTTTTACTCGATGTTTTTTTTTTTGCCATTTTAAATGTGTATACACCACCGCGCCTACTTTTATAATATCGTTGCAAATATTTGAGGTTTTCTCCATAATAATTTTTGATTAGGTATTGTATCTCGCTGGGAAAGAACTTATTTTAAAGCTCTCTTTTCATTGGACTGAATTTTATTTAGACTTGTCAAGTTAATTAATCTACCCGAAGTGTTTGTATTTAACAAATGAGTTCAGTTGAAGCAAAAAGAAACGGTGAGTCAAAAGACTGTTTAATTAAGCATTGAATCACTAATCTATTTACAAAGAATTATTAGGAACATTTTGTCTCGTGGGTGGGGATGGTTTCTCTTGCTAAAGGATGATTTTTAATGAAAAAATCATGGTTTTGCTGGTCTCGAATGGATAACAAGTGTTAGGTTCTAATCAATAATCTATCCTAGACGATCGTCAAAGCCATTTTTTTATACTTGTGTTACGTAAACTCTGTAACATGTTCATATTTACCTCAAAAGCTTTCAAACTTTCTTGCTATTTCTAGCTGGCCTACCCATATATCTTACTCATCGTAGAAACATCAAACCCTGCGAATATACCCGCTAATTTCGCCTTATAAAACTCACGTAGTATGCTCTTCCTATGATAAGGTGAAAAACTAATACCATCATTTGAAAGTCAGGTGCGACGTTTTTCTTTCGTCAAAAAGTTAACAATACAAAATAAATGTTATGTTATTAAAATATCGACAATATCGATCCCTAGGCCTTGTTTTCATTGTGCTGCTATTAGTAATTAAAATGTTCCTTAAAAAAATCAAATTGTTAAATAATCACGTGGGAAAACGGAAGACAGTTTGAATAGCATATTAATTAAAATCTGTCATAGGCGTCTGCTTGTCTTAATTTATAAAGATATTTGCAATCATGTCACTTGGTGAACCAAAACTGTCAATAACTAACTGTTTTATCAGAAACGATCATAACTTGAAAAGCGAACAGAGCGAAAGCAGCAATGGAAACGCTAAAAAATATGTTTAATAACAAACTAAATAATATGAAATTTAGAAACGAAACACATACCAACCCTGTTAGCAAATTATGTCTTGAACGCGACCATAAAGCTTTTATTTGGAATAGCTACTACAAAACACAGGAAAATAAGTTGTATACTAAAACAATTGAAGCATATAACAGTGTCAAGTGGGGCAAAATGTATAGGAACCAGAGAAAAGCCATCAAAAGAAAATATATAGGTATCAAAAATGTTTACGAAGACACTAAATTTTCTACTAAAGATAACAAAAGTATTAAAGAAAGTGCCAAAAAAAATGAAACCAGAACTAAAGATAATAAATATATTAAAGAAGAAAGTGACAAAGAAAATTTCTATATTGCAACTTTTAATAACAAACATAATAAAAAGGATTCAAAGGAGGACCTTAAAAAAGATGCCAGCGTTACAACTAACGATAGCAAAAGTTTTAAAATGGAAAACAATAAAAACGATGTTAATATTATAACAGATGATAAGATCATTAAAGACAATGACCGAAGCTTTATCGGTAATAGAAAAAAAGAAAACCATGAACACTTTGACGAAAATAAACGTTATGTCTGTAACTACAAAACTGATAAGTATATCGAAAAAATCGCACCTACCAGGGATAACTATTTGTTTTGCACAAACGTCCAAAAATTAGACAAAAAATATAATAACGAGAATAATATTTTTAGAGACACTGATACCCCCTTTACTGATACAAACTTAAGAGTAAAATTATTTAAAATAAATGCTTATTTATCAGCAGGTAATCGAAGAGTGTTACATAAAGTGTTGAGTGAACTGCCAAACATCCAAGAGCGCGTTGTACTCAGTTACAAGTTTACCAAGCTCCCTCACGAGAATTTGGGTATCACAATTGTTGGTGGGAGAGAATCGGCTGCGAAGTATGTATTTGTAAAAAGTGTTAACCCGAGTGGAGTGTGTGCACAAAAAGGTACTTTACAAGTAGGTAAGTGTATCATTCCGGGCGCTATTGGTGTACATAGCCAATAAATATAACAGGGTAACTTGGTATTCCTTGAATTTTTTTTAAAAGGCAGGATATTAGCATTTTGGACTTAAGTAAAATTCTTTTTTGAAAATAAACAGATATTTGGGTCCTTTTCAAAATATGCTTTTGGCTTGAAATATAAGTTTTAAAAATTAAAGATTCATAATTTCAAGATATTATAAAGACATATGTGCAAATTTATTATTAAAAGTAAGCAAACGATACTCCCTAAACAAAATCATCCCTATTTTATCCAAAATCAGACAAAGGAAAATGGGGTGTTTGGGCCCAAGTCCTCCAAAATTATTAAAAGTAGTCATATATGGTATGTCGGAAACGTCATGGAGATCAATTTTGTCGGTATAGCTAATAGTCAAAACTCAATCAATAAAAAGTTGTAGACCAATTTGCACTTAATAACAAAAGCTCAAACAGAATTCAAAAAAAAAAAAAGTTTTCTTACATTAAAATAAATGACTTTAATGACTTTAATGCAGCTTATGCTTATTAATTTAACTGACTTTTCATAAAGCAGTTTTGTTTAAAGAAACGAAATTAAATTTTAGATGTTTAAGAACAGCGTTTAAATAAAATTCTCTGTCGACAGAATGGAAATTAATTTTGATTTGGTAACTAACAACAAATAGGCGTTCTCTATTGTCTCAATTGAATTATTCTCTACTGTTCAAATATTATTAATGGAGAAATGGGGAGGCGAGACAAAATATGAAAAAATAGGCAAGATTTTGGGCACATATTTTCTGCGGAGTCAGAAAAAAAATAAATTTTCCCTACTATAAAAAATTTTTTGCTTTAATTCCGAATTAACTCCAAATGCAAAGCTCGCTTTTTTGCTTTTGCAATAATTTTGAAATTATACAAAAAATATAATTTCAATCGGCATCGTCATCTCGTTTATACGTGATTATTCGTGCAGTTTTAATCGCAGTTAATGCATGCATCGTTGCAGGGAAGTGTACTCTTCATACAGCTACAGGCTTGTGTTGAGCAATTCCCATTGCTGTTGCATCGGATTAGTTCCTATACCTCCTGTGGAGCTGGTAGAAGGTCAGTTGGGATGGGAGCATATTCGTTTTTTACTAGTTTTTAACCCCATTGTTCGGGCGATAAATTGTTGCATTGACATGATTGGATTTGCAAATTAAATCGGTTCTACTACTTGCTTGTGTGCTGTTCATTTAGGGACAAGACTTTTTCTTGAAATCTTTTGTCGTCGTTTTTCTAAGCCATCCGTCCTGTTTTTCCATGTCCATGAATTGCAGAAGTGGTAAGTAAATATTCATTTTCTGTAATACTCAAATTGCAAACAGCTTCTTTAAAAAACTCGTTAAGCATCTCAACTACTTTCATGTCATTAGATACTAGATTTTCATTTTTATATTACTTTTGATATTACTTTTATCTGAAAAAAGCGTTTTTACTTTTTTCCAACACTTTTTATCTGTTATGAAATTCACTTATAAAGTTTCGGGAAACGTTTTTTTTCCATTTAAGTCTACTGATAAAGTTTCTTTGTTGTTTGATTTTAATTTTACCAACAGTTATCCATGTTTTCAGCACTACATTGATATTTAATTGAATCTATGCCGTATTTAATGCTTTTTAATTTAGGCAAAATTAGTTTGCTTTTTGTACTGTTTCGAGTATCATAAAAATGCACGTCGGAGCTTTTGAGAAAGAAACCAGAAATCGGTATAGGATTAATATTGGTTAGAGAATCAAAAATAAACATTAGGTTGGAAATTTTTGCGAGTTTAGAAAACATAGGGATGTTTAGGGTGTGATACAATAGACATCAGACCGAAAGGCCATAAAATTAATAAGTTTTAAAGCAGAGCGTTGTAGTGAATGTATTTTGTTTAAGTGAATAAAAAATATGTTTTTTGATATATATATATATATATATATATATATTTATATATATAATCCCCCCTCCATTTCTTTCACTATCTCTCCTATATGGTTTGGAAAAACTTTTTAATAAAAATTGTGAATCAGGAAAACTACTATGAAGCTTCGTCTCCACAATACATAATACATCTAACATATCTGTTATGTATTCCTTAAAACAGTCAAATTTGGGAGAGATTGAATTTATATTTAAAATTCCTGTAATTAACTACTAATAATTTTTGATTCGCAGTTTGCTTATCACTGATGCTTCATTTTCTAAGTTTGACTTTATTTTATAGTTTTCCTTGTTATTCTTGTTACCTCCCAATGGTTCAAATGGCGTATAAAATTTTTTACTGCTAATATATTAGTGCCCTCATCATCTTAAGGCACGACTTGATCTATCTATAACCGATAATATAAAGAGAGAGTTTAAAACTTGATCATTATTTATTTGGCATTCGTTAATCGCGTCATGCAAAAGATTGAGTAATATTAAATATGTCGTGTTGCGCGATTTCACAAATGATATGTAGCTTTTTATTGATTGAGTTTTGACTATTTGTTCTATAGACAAAATCGATCTTCATAAGGTTTCCAATCCAACGATATATTTAAAAAACGTTTTCCATTTCGTTGATAGGTATGTTTTATAAATTTAAAAACGTTATATAAGTGAATTCTGAAGCTTTATGGTGTCTAGTTTGGAAGGTTTTAAAGTTAACAAATACAAACAAAGTCTGGCGTTGAACAAATCAATTTATTATGTTTTCATAGGTGATCAGATACTGATGTTAAATGAACACAGTTTAAGAAACGTAACACATGACGAGGCTGTGCGGATATTCAGAGACAGCGACACTCATATTCAGTTTGTAGTTTCAAGACTTGTTGATAAGAGAGAACACAGTAAGTAAATTTCGAGAATAATTAATTTTTATAAAAAACAAATCATTCGTTAGACGTTAAAGGGAGGAGTACAGTAAACAAATTTCACAAAATCGTTTTTTCAAGAACTATTTTTTCCATCTATTTAACTATCATCGAATTCGATTCAGAGGTTAAAAATTCACTAAAACAAATTTAAGTGTCTCAAAATGAACTTTTAAAAATGTGTCTGAAGACTCAATTTTTACCCTAGCAACGGATTATTTATATCGTTGCTAAAGTGTTTTTGCCCTAAATATTAGCCTAAAATACCTGGTTTTTGACCACAATTTAACTACAAGAAATAAAGATTACAGCCATATACTACTTTTTAATTTCAAGTAAAGAATACGCTTTAAATCATGAGATCAAAAGCAACATGATTTAAAAATTTTTTTTAAATTGAGGAGCAAAGAGAAAACAGACTTCTAATAGTGTTTTCAGGCAAAAGAAAAATTTTCAAAGGTAATATGAAACCAAAACGTTCAGCGTCTGGAAAAAAGTTACAACTCAACGAAAAGGAAAACAATGACACTAATGTTGAAACTAAATTTGACTTTTCCTTGCTTTCAGAAGCAATAAGTTAGTGTCGTACCTGCAAACGTGTTTGTGTGGAAAAGATGTTGTTGTAGTAGTACTCGGCTAAGTTGGGACTTTGTCAATAACTAAATATGTGATAATGCAATTTGTGAATGGAAAAACACATTTTTTTCACCACCAACATGAAAAACCAACTTAAAACGATGATGAAACTTTCATTAAAAGAAGAAAAAAACCCTTTGGTATAAATACACAGGGTCGATGGAATCGAGAGCGGCATACTTATTCGCTTAATACAAAAAAAAGATTAACTTTTGATATACCACATTTATTGGTGATGGTGATAGAGTTCCTACAACACTTTTGCTATATCACTGCTAAACCATAAGGTGACATCGTTTCTATAAAAAAAAAAGAGTCACGCGCAGAAGCAGCTTCGAAATTTAAAAAAACGACACATAGGATTTTCAAGTGATGAAAAAAAACTAAGTGGATCAGGAAGACTCACAAAAAAAGTTATGCTCACACTCCAAAATTGTTATGGCATTGCAATATGTGAAAGTGTTATATGCGATGAAAACTTGTATGCGATGAAAACATAAGTCGCTGCTGTTCTCTTCCAGTATTCGGAAAGTGTTGACAATGAAACAGGAAATCGCCTGCACACGCAGGATTCCTGTTGTGGGTACCAGGTTGATTAATTAACTGGAAAATCATCTTGTAAAAAAAACATAATGATTCCAGCAACTATTCTTGATTTACACGTACCAATGTTCAAAGAGTTAGGCGCTGATAGCGTTCCAGAAAATTGTCTTCATGGTCAGATACAGAATCCAAACGAGTCATCGAATCATTTAATTCAGAAATGTTGCACCAAAGCAAAGATGTATTTGTTAAGCTTACGATATTGCTTGTCAGGATGTCTTCAGCTGTTTTCTGCTTTAACGAAGGATAACACATTTTTATTAATAAGTTGGTGATATGCAATATTTGGAGCGGCGCATAATTGAAAAGATATTGAGATAAATTCTAAAAGATTTTACTGATAAAAACGAAGAAGTAGAGGGCTTAGTAAGTTGCAGTGGAGAGCTTTAACATATTTTTTTTTTTGGTTTTTTATGTTTTCCGGAAAACAGCATTTTTTCCGCTGGCGGCAGAGATTTCTCAAAAAGTATAAGTCCTTTTGATTTAAAATTTGGCATGTTCTATTTTACATACAACCTCTATTGACACAAAAATTGAGATTTTGTATTGAAAAAACTAAATTGTGTTTATTTTTGAAATATTGGTGCAAATGTTTTTAGTGCAAGTTGTAACTACACGGGTAAGAAATCATCAGCCAAAATTTCAAAAAAAAATTATTAAACGGTTTCCGAGAAAAGCCAGCCGCCAGATTTTCATTTTTGGACAGTCGTGTCTTGTTTACTGGGCCAGTAATTGTTTTTTTTTTTTAATTATGTTATGTTTGTTTTTGAGGAGGATTTTTTATTGTAAACCCATACAATATTTAAAATCATGTAAAAAAAAAACAAAAAGAAAAAAAAAAAAAGAAAAAAAAGAAAAGAAAATAATTTATTACTGTACTACTCCCTTAATTTATAACAGTATGAAAATTTAAAATATTGTTTGCATTATCTGATATTTCTTACTTTTTATTTATGGATGGTACCGCTTCAAATAAGGAATATAAACTATGCTCTAGCCCGATATCTTCGATAGATGAGCCATTCATGCTTGAACATAAACGGCTGCGTAAAAAAGAAAATAAAGAGTAAAAATATCTCTTCAAAATTAGCTCGATTCCACAGATCGTTTCCAAAACTTGTGGTGACTCAAATTTGGAATATTTAAATGGTATGGCAACCAAACTATGTAATACATGGCATGTCATACATTTATTGTGTGTATACCATTAATTATTTGATATAATATATACAAAAATTATTTTATGCAAAATATTGTAATAAATTATATCAAAAATTATTATATATTTTTTTTTTAATAAAAAAATATGAAGATTCATTGTATCTTCTTTTTTATTAGTGATTTAATTTAATGTCCATGTAATTTTCTAATTTATGTATCTCATAATTACCAACTAACTTGATGATATCTGGCTTGGAATGTTTTTATCTCGTTGCCTTGGAAAAACTGCAACCGTATTAGAAACATCTACCAAAGTCACGATAAAGGCTGCTTTGAATTGTATATCTTTTCGCCGTTTTCATTAGTGGACGCACGAGCGTATTTTAAGAGAAGTGCGCTCAATTTTTGATTTGGGCTAACCAAACTTCTAAAAAACAACATTTTCACTAAAAATCATCACCCCTTTCATACACATACCATAAAAAAAGATATTTCATCCCTTTCACACACATACCATAATAACCAGTCATGTACTTTGTGGCATCGAAAAATGAAAAAAGGTTGAAAAAAATTTCAAATTTTCTTTCTAAAACCTTTCAGTTCTAAAGCTAAGTATGAGCTTGCATAACTTTTTAACACTACATGCTTTGCAAAAAATTTCGCGGCGCTTTAACTTGGCCAAAACGTCAACGTCAGTAGGCCGATTTGGGCATGAAAATAAGTTTTAAATTCTCCAAGAGATGATGATTAATACAACTTCGTTTTCTTATCATCATACATGGAAACATAAGAAAAGAGATTTTCCACAATAACCTTTAAAGGCTCAAACCCAAAATGAAAGCTAAATAAGTAAATTCATCACATAATACATATGTCATAAAAATGCAGTGTATATGATTATGATGTTGTCTTGTTGTGGATTATAATAAAAAACAAATAAGTGGTCAGTTATTTACCTTAAATATGGTTCTATATCAGCATGTGTCCACTTTGTCCGCGATTTGAACAGTATAACGAACCTAAACATGATAACACATCTCTATTAATAATTTACATGATTTTTCATTTGCATCAGTTCAAAGATTTATGACACCAGAACTAAAAGGTAACTTCAAACTGAGAGGTAACATAATTCTTCTATTCATCTGTTTGAGACAACTATTTACGCAAGATATTTACGAACCTGAAACAAATTTGCAAAAAAGAAAAGAAAAAGCTAAGCGTCATGAGCGACTAATTATCGTGAATGTATGCTAATTTTGTGAAACTTCTTTTGGGTGAATGAGGTGCTATGTATTTCTTTGAGTCAATATTTTGAAAACATTGAAAACTAGTCAAAAGTTTCTTGAAACATTGTTCACATTAAACAAGATTTATTTTGCGAAACAGTCCTCAGACAAATATGCCATTTCGGTCATCCAGACTCCAAAACCTATAAATCAGTGACTAAAAACCTAGGCATTGACTCTCAACCTTAACTATATCAAGCCTAAGCATTAAAATTTAATTAAATTTTGTGTTTTATGTGTTTTTGCTAATAATAAAAGCGAGTTCGAATCAATGAGTTCGAATCAATATTAAAGTTTTATAAAAACTTGCTTGGTTTCAATCCTAACGGTTTAATTTTTGATAGTTTTCTATTATTTGAATCTCTAAAACTTTGATTAAGGAAAAAAATATCACCTTTCAGCAGCATTATCTGGAAGACTATATTCAGGGAAATGCCATATGACTGGTGGATGATGCTTTAAATCAGTTAATGCTATGCCCTATTTGAAAAAAAAAAAAAAAAAAATCTAGGTATATCTAATGCCAAGGAAAAAAATCACTTTTATTAAGAAGGACAAAATGCAGTTAGTATGTATAATTAAATTAAGTTTTTTTCGTACTTAAAGTTTCACGCCTCTCGACGATTTTCAACGAAATAATAACATCGTTGAAAATTTTCGAGAAGCATGAAACTTTAAGTACGAAAAAAAAACTTAGTATTTCATTGTCTAACTTTAGTTATAAGGCACTACCTTAATTAATATAAATGGGTTTTTGAGCTCTCTTCTATGAAAAAGAGAAGTGCTAGAGGAAAAAGTAAAAGAATATACAAAGGTTTAAAGTTACAATGAGTAATGAAAGAAAGTAAGGGATAATTACGAGCAGATGATTTGAGTTAACCGACATTCCCTCTGGTACACTCTGTGACCAAGCACTCATAAATTCGGTGTAGTTGAACTAAAAGAATAGGAGAAATTATGACAAAATATCTTTTATTAACTCGCTTACCTCTTTAGTATCATCCCGTAAATGCTTCGGAAAACAGTATACTTTATTTTCGGGATCATTGTGGTTGGTAATTTTCATGTTCTGTTTTTCACTTCTACTGGATGTCAATTTATATTTATGAAATATGACCAATAAAAATTTTATCACATGCTAAATATCTTTAAAAGTATAATAAAAAAGGGTATAAAAGACAAAAAAATTGCACTTATACTCGTTAGGAGTATATTAAAAACACCTCTTCAATTAATTTCCAGCAATTGATTTGAAATTAGTTTAATAGTCATTATATGGCAAAAGGTTACCAAAACAAAAACAAATTTATAAGTAAGCACAAACATCGTTTATGAACAGAAAATGTACCTTCCCTGCAACTGGTCTTAGAATATACTCGACATAATATCGGCAGACCTTCTCTTCTATAAGAGTGTAATAACCATCGCTTGTTTGTTCTCCATAGATATTCAAACACTGGGTTAGAACCAAACTATAACAAACAATGTTTAAAAATAACAGAGTACAGGAGGCATCATAGCTGAAAGTTGCAAAAAATAAAAATATAAAAAATGTAAAAAAATGTAAAAAAATTGCAGCTAGTGATAGATATAATTCAAGCAAAAGGCCGAAATTTTATTGAGAAGATCAGTCGGAGAGTCCAGATTTTGTTGAGTAAACTAGATGCACTTACGATGTTGGACCATAAGTTAAGAATTCACAAAGGAAATCAAAGGAGTTAAAAAAAAAAAAAAAAAGCAGAAAAAATGGACCGAATGTCAAAAATTCACTTAAGAAATAAGCCACAGTATGGAATTAAATGAAATTTGTTTACTGGGAATTTTACTGAGGGGCAGGAATTCATTTAGGAAAATGCAGTGAAGTTGAAAATTAAAGGAAGAAATAGTTGGGAAACCAATGAGGAAATTGGGTTGAAAATTCCCTTTTATGAAAATAATTGGAATTTCACTCATACCTATAAAAGATCGTAAAATTTGATAGAATTAAAATTTAATTGGATTTAAATATATTTTTGTTATAATAATAATATGTAAAAATTTCAATATACATTAAAATATCCTATAAGACCTATGAACGGGGATTATGGTATGTAATTCTTGCACAAGTTATGCTTCTAAAGCCACCAAATTTAGCTCTAAACAAAAGGGAGAAACTTGAAATTTTGATAATTAAAGAAAATGGGCTGATTAAGCACCTTGGGTATAGTTCTTTTAATTCTTCACAAGTTTTATCTAAAGGTATTTCTTTCCAACTCCACATTTTTTCTTCTATCAAAGCAAGAATTTGTGAAAATGCTTTCTCCTGATAATTGATATCAAGAATGCGCCAGAATCCATCGATCTGAAATGCAAGATACCGTTTTAGCCCCTGCATAAGCTCGTTCTCACTGCATTGAATCATGCTTAACAAACCATCTGTTGTCGTCTAAATATGAAAGAATAATTATCAAATTATTAATTTAGCCTTCATCAAATACTTAAGTAAGACAGAACCTGAATAGGCTATACTGGATGTGCCAATACAACTATTTAATAAGAAATTGCAAGGAGCCTACAAGTGCAATAAGAAATTCCATGTAGTCTATGATTTATAATGATGCAACCTAAAAATATTAATTTTCTTATTATGAATATTATTTTAATTGATTGAAATTGCAGCATAGCATAGCGTGCTTGTCTTGGAATGCAGATCTCACTACAGCTGGTCTGAGGGCCGATTATCACAGTCGATATAATTGCCGAATCATGAACGTTTAGTTAAAAGGCAAGATGGTTTACATTTGAACCCAGGTTTATCTATAAATAGTCTAATTAAAGTAAAAATAAACAAAGCCAGAAAGGGCTTTTCTAAAAATGTTTTTACGAACTGTTATAGACAAATAAAAAAACATGGCGTGGTCCAATTAAACATATATAATACATTCAATCGCTATGAATTTTGTGAATAATTTACTAAAAAGGTTATATCTGTGTATGTTAATTATGATATAAATTGACATCCGGGTTTTGGTTACACATCAATTTTTTAGGCGATTATAACATAAAAAAGATAACATTTACCTTTTCTTTATTTCCTTCGTGTCCCTCACCTTCAAAAGAATTTTCAGAGAGATAGAAACGTAAACGTTGAAGCTTTGGTTGTGTTAGGCGGACTTCATAGTAGCTTGTGAAACAACAACGTATCTATGTAAACGAAAATTCCTGTAAAATAAATGTTACTAGAGACGTTTAATTGTTATCAAAATCAATAAAATCCTAAATTCCTGTCTTTGCACTGCTTAGTCATGTTGCTACTACAGCTGATCATCACAGCTGGAAAATGTTTTTAAAAAATTATTTATCAAAAATCATATCGATTGAAACTTATTTCAAGGTTTTTCACTCCACCCTTATTTTCTCTCAATCAAGTGACCAGTGGTAGACATTTTTGGATAATTAAGAATGATATTAATATAGTTATAATAACAATATTATGCTAAAGAATCAAGTTGACGTGAAGGATTAAAACATCAGTTAAGTGTTCCCACAGCTAGGGGAAGTTTGTTCAACCTTGGGTAGCAATTCCCCAAGTGTGGCATTAGAAAGGGCATTTAGCTGTAAAAATTTGCTCCAACACCTAATCGAATGATCAGCTGCTAAACCTACTAGAATGTCAATACTCTAAGTTTCACAGTAATCATTGATTCTACTTAAAATGTTTGCTGCAAAAGCAGATAATAAACATTTAAGATGATTGTGGCTGCTCGTCTTGATGATGATATGAAGATTTTAGAAAAAGTTTATGTAAAACATTTTAAGGAACACTCAACCAAGTATTGTAATTTCACAGGTCATTTTGTATTCTGTTATATGAACCGCCATCCAATTTATGAACTCTGATTGGTTTAATCAGAAAAATATTCAGGTGAAATTTACCTAAGAAATATTTACCCTATAAATTCAAATTTTCACCAAACTTTTTTGGAAGAATTACAAAGAAATTCGTATAAACTGGGTCCAGTTCTCTAATGGCCAACAAATTTATTGATTTAAACAAAAAGAATTTTGCATTAACAATTTTATCAATTTTTGAGGATTGCCTTAAATTTTTTTAAAAAATCTCCAAAAACAAATGAGTAAAACAGTTTAACCAGAAAAACGCGTCTGTAAAACGCCACAAGAAAACAATAAAAGTAACAAACTTACAGAACTGCTGACTACCTCTACCTCACCATTAAAGCCTAAAATAAAGATTTCCTTTAAAGTATTCATAACAGTGCAGGCCAGATTGGCATCCCATGTGCACAAGCTTGTTAAAAGCAATTATTTTGCTGGAATGTGTTCTTTGAACCAAATCCTGTAAAAATATGTGGCATTTTTTTTGCTGCCACCTGCTGGCATGGAATGAGGTCATCAAATTTACAGTCAGCAAAAAAAATGTATAAAAAAAAACATTGAAAATATTTGGTTCTCAGTTATGAAGGTTTTGAAAACATCGAAAACACAGACCAGCATTTTACTGACCAGATCTTAAAAGCACAATTACTCTGCAATATGTCCACACTCCAAGATTTTAATACTCAATTATATTATATATTATGGATATATATATGCTACTTATTGGACAATATAAAAAAATGTTCATCGGCATTTTAGAAAGTGTTGCCATGCTTATCATCTGATTGAAGTGAAGTATCATCAACGTCATTATCAGTTTAACCATACTCAATCTCACATCCAATGCATTTACACATGTATGTGCATCGATTGGAGTTGCATTTAGTCTTGAAATTGCAGACAATATGCTCGATAAAAGCAAGAGATGCAGGGAGTTCATTGGATAAAATTGGTTTATATGATTGGTTTGTAACCTCCTATCCATAGCTTAATGTAGACGATATTAAGCAACGAACTTTTTAAAACTAACGTAACAAAGTGATTCACATCAAAATTCTCCATGATTTTTATAAGCTTAGTCACATTATTGCAAACTCTACTGAGATAAGATATAGATAGCTGATAGTGCTATTTTCATTGCTCCATATTTGTGACATTGTACATTTCATAGTATTTTTGCAAAATAGAATTCACAACTGGTTCAGTTAGACAGAATCTGTTAAGGGCATTTGTTTTTTGAGCCAATCCGACAATTCCGCCAGATACCTTTTTCTCATAGTCTTGCTCCATAGTGTAATTTGAACCAATGGATGTAAATGGAATATTACTTTTACTTACACTAAAGTTTTCATTTAGATAATCCCCTGTCTACATCTTTTACTTTTAACATGCCAGTGTTGTATAGTTAATATGGTCATGGGAGAAAAAGTAATTGGCAAATTAGTTAAGCAATAAAAAATGGAGTTTCCAGAGCCCTTGTCGAGATGATCGGATAAAAAGAAGTACACATTCGCACATGTAATTTTTTAAGAATCAAACCTAAAATTTAAAGCAGTTTCCAAGCTTTTGAACATACCAAAGAGTTTATGTTTCTAGTGCTTTAAACAATCGATTCTGGCCATCTTTACATCATCTGTCTTGTCGTTTGATACGTTAATTCTTGTTTAATATTATCTATATGATGAGCGTAATCTTTATTCTCACTAGTAACATCTGTGGAAATATAAATGGGATAGCGCTAGATACATCATTGTAAGTGCTTCCAAACCACGTTTCATGTGTTTTCCATTTAATATTTGATTCAATGTAGTTTTGCTGTATTTTTTTTATAGAAGCACCTGCTTCTATATGTTTTAAACATATTTAACATTCTCTATGGTTTAAACCAAGTGAAGTCTATATTGTCTGTTA
The DNA here is from genome assembly GCA_035046665.1 of Euphysa ruthae. Taxonomy (NCBI): domain Eukaryota; kingdom Metazoa; phylum Cnidaria; class Hydrozoa; order Anthoathecata; family Corymorphidae; genus Euphysa; species Euphysa ruthae. The sequence goes on from JAUZNK010007402.1 coordinate 24,539, forward strand.
CAAAATGAAGAGGTTTTCCCATAACAATATTGAATGGGATATAGATTATTGTTTTCTTCTTTTCTTAGATAAAGACATTCCCTACTGCAGTTTTTATTTTCATTACTTTATCATAGGGGATACATAGGTTTAGGTTGGATAGCATATAAACTAACTTGAAAACCCAAACCAGCAGTAAAAAGAGTCTTGTTGGTAATGAGGAATCGTTACTTTTTCTAGATTTGTAATTAATCTGTGTGTCTGATTTTACTAGGTTTATGGCCTAATATTATGAAAACCTGCACCTGGTCTGCACTACAAATAAAATAAAGAAATGAACAATACCAATTAAAACACAGTCTGGATATAAACAGACCTTGAATAATGTATACAATGAAGGAATTACTAAAGAATACAACTACTCTCAATTTAAAATTTTAAAAAACTCTTCAAGTTAATAGAAACCTTACATAATTTAGCCGCTTTATTAAACAAGCCTAAGAATACCAATATCTTAAAAAGTTATATTTGTTAGATAAGTTTAGAATATTTCTGCTTTATTTAGGTCATTTCCGTTATTTATTATTTTTTGGTTAACAT
>JAUZNK010007413.1:0-25115 GCA_035046665.1 Euphysa ruthae
TATACATGCAATTAAATAAATAAATATATATATATATATATATTTAATTCCACTAGATGTCATTTTACATATTCATTCATTTCACACTACAGATGCCATCTTACATATTCAGTCATTTCACCCTACAGATGTCATCTTACATATTCATTTATTTAACACTACAGATATTATCTTACATATTCACACTACAGATGTTTAAATATTATTTTAAAACAACATTACGGGTGGTAAAAATCATCATATATTCTGAAGTCATTAAACCACAGTTGGTATGTAAGCAGGTTCTAATTCACTGTTGAATCATAATAATACTATTGATAAACACACCCTGAAATTTTTTGATCGGCACACAAATTCTCATTTTACTGGATAATTTGATTGGCCTGACAGATTTTCCTATTTTATAAAATGTGTTTGCAGAATATTCATACCTGCAGTAGATATCCCAACATACACAGTATACATTAAAAATGATGTTAAGTCACCAACACTAATTTGTGAATCCACCATCATTAAAGCACCATTGTATAAAACAATGAGTGCGATGCAATTGCCAGTGAATGAGTTCTATAGAAAAAATGAAAACAATTTTTATTCTATAAGTAAAAATACAGTAGGAAAAATCACTGCAATTTTCAAATTTTAAAAATATGTATCTGCCAATTGAAATTCTTTTCCAAAAGTTCTTTCGGAAAAATTTGACTCTGTGAGACTGATAGCCTTTCACAAACAACCAATATGCATTTTATGCAGAAGTAATATTTTCCAAAGTTTCCGTATAATTGGAAGACCACAACACGTCATTTTTGGAAATTACATTTTTGGCCAAGACCCTTGGCTTAGGCTTGAAAATAATTACAAATAATTACAATAGGCTTGAAAATAATTGTTATGTTTTCTAACAATTTAAAAAATTTTGTAAGAATCGGAACATATTCCTGAGAAAAAAGTCTGAAATTTTAAACTGTTGTGTTGTAATTGATTTAATATATTTGAGTCTGAATCAAATATCCAATAAAGTTTCCAAATGGCAGATTTTGAAGGCAGTGTGACCTAGCGGTAGCTCATTTTTCGATAATATGTTGTAGGTTCAAATCCACTCAAGACCGAAAAAAAAATTCCATTATCAATTGTTGACGTAGCACAAATGGGACCTTTAAACTGAGTCACTGCCCAATTATATGATAAGATCTTTCAGATCTTACAAATTAAAAAAAGTTCATATTTGGAAATCGAACAAAATCAAAAAAAAAAAAAAAGTTAAAAGAATAAAAAAAGAAAAATAAAAAAAAAAAACTCATTATTGACAAAATTTCAGATGTTGTAAGAGATGTTGTAAGAATGAGAAAATGAGGATTTTCACCTGGAGGCCACATAGTTTAAAGAACCTCCTTTATAGTTCTCTAAACCAAAATAAAAATCTGAAATTTTCGTTTTCCTATATATATAGGTGTCTTACAGGATTTCAAAAAATTTAAAAAACTTACTTACAAAACCAAAGAAAGCAGCTCTAGCTAAGGCTTCCTTCCTTGCCAAATGATATACATCCTTTACCTTTAAACCATATAATTCAATTTCTTTTTCATCCTGCGCAAATGCTCGTATGGTTTTCATATTACTTAAACGCTCCTCAGCAATCCGACTGGAATCAGCAAGTTTATCTTGGACTTTCTTAGTTATACTTCGAACATAACGTCCATAAACCATTGCAAAAAATACCACAGGTGGGACAATAAACAAGGAGACACCAGTTAGTTTGGGACATGTATAAACCTAAAACAAAACAATCATTTTGTGTTTAAGAAATGCTTACATCCGCTTAAGGTATTGGTCTTTTTTGTAGGCATTAAAAGGAGAATTTATTTACTAAATGGAGTTTGTTTTTTTTATTTTTTAAGTCAAAATAGAAAAGGAAAAATTATCGAAAATAATCAGTGGAAGTCTGGACAAGAGCAACGTAAAAGCGAAACCAAAAAGATAGGCAATACCAATCTTTTGCCTTCCTTACCTCAAAATCGTACTAACAAGGAATTTAGAAATCTAGCATTTTTACTTCATTTTCCCTATTAAAAATTATTATCTCCACCACCATATTTATTTACTTCATATATGTAAGTTTTATCCTTAAAATATTTTTACATGCAAGATGTGATATACTACAATTACAATTAGTTGGGATAAAAAAAAATAATAATAATAAATACCATTAAACATACTCCACCAATAGCCTGTATTGTAGCCCTTAAACCATCAGAAATATTATCAGTGACAGCTTTTCCAACTAGACTAGTATCTGTCGATAAACGATTAATCAATTCACCTGATGAAGTTTTATCAAAAAAAGCTATTTCTTGTGAAACAATTGCACTGAATGTTCTTTGACGAAGACGTTGAATAATCTTTTGACCTACACAGTAATTCCACACCTTTTATAAAAAAATTATTGTCAGAAATGATTTTCAAAAATATTCAATCTGTCTAGTTTTAGGGAGGCTGGTAAAAAATTGAGTTTTTTAGGCAGAAACATAATATTGAAAAAAATCTACACAGGTAAATTCAATTTGCCTTGGAAATTTGAAATTGAATTTTGTTAGAAATGTCTAATGGCTAAAAACAGGCTATATTGTACATTGTATATTGTACATTGTTATATTAAACTATACTCTAACAAAAGCTACTACAGACCTGAAGCCTTACCAGCATATCATGGCTGCAATTTAATATCTTATTAAAGAAGTATATTTTGTTAAATCCAAAGAAAGTGCCAATACTCACCGGATGTCTGTATCAAGTACAATCTTCCTATATTTGCTAATGCCCCAACAAGAAATACACCTGACAGAACATAACAAGTGAAGCGTAATGATGAAAGCATTTCTTCATGCTTCTCTGCTTCAGACGAGTACATCAGATCGATAATTCTGCCAATGAAGAAAGGCACGGATATTGAAATTGAAGAAAAAATAACCAAAAGAAATACTGCACCTAGAAACAAGAAAAATTTTTTTTTATCAGTTATTCAAAAAAATTTTAATTATTAAAAATAACTGTTCGTTATTAACTGTCATGATTTTTCGAAAAGTAAGGCGACATTTTTTAAATTAATAGAAAAAAAGTTTTAAAATAAATTTAAAAATTTTGTAAATACTTTTCATGATTTCTGAGCATAATATCTTTAAAATTATTTAATTATTTTAATCAAAAGATTTTGTAACTCAAACACGTAATTTTTAACCTTAATCACGGCAAACCTGAAATGAGGTGTAAAACATGTTTTGTGACTATATAGTACAGTAATTTGCCAATTCTACTGTGAATCGACTATGACAAGTAGTATAATTGGGAATCAAACTTGTAAAAGATATCGTTCTTGAAGTAAAAGTTTACCACATTATCAACTGCGCACAGCTTTTTTGGATAAAAAGATGCCTCTTATTACTCTTTAACTTCTTTCAAAAAAATTTACAAAATTAATTTAATGGAATTGCAGAAAATTAGAAGAAAAAACCTTTTTTGGAGTCAGATTTGGCCTTATTTTAGGCTAACGAGAACTTTTCAATTTTAAAAAACTGGAATGGACCTAAACCTGCTGTCATAGCAACCTGCTGTCAAATATATAAGAGATTCCAGAAAGAAAAAAATCGTATTTGTCAAAAAAAAAAAAAAAAATGGCTAAATTAATAACAAAATTTCTGTTCGTAAACCTTCAGACCACAAACACCTTTGACCTTCAGACCAAAAACACTTTTGACCTTCAGACTACAAACAGCTTCGATCTTCAGACCACAAAGAATTTTGACTTTCAGATCACAAACACCTTCGACTTTGTTATCTTATAAAAAATCAAAATTATTTTAGAAATGTAAGGAAATATAAATAACATTGGCAGAAGCATTAAACAGTATAAAAAATGGAAATTACTATGCACTTACCACCCATTTTCCATCTTTCTGGTCTCGCAAGTGACAATAACCTCTTCACATCATTGATTAAACTGGCTTCTTGCGTTTTCGTTGTTTTAAGTCTTATTAAAACATCAAACTTAAGGTATTTCTTCAGCAGTGAAAACTGTTTACTGCTGTATAAAATGCTTTTGAATTCATTTCTTGGCTGAACACTTTTAAAAACTACATGTGTTTTACGTATCTGTTGTAAAAGTACATTTGTATGAAGGGAACCTGGTTTGAAGATTCTGGTTACCACACCAAAAATCATTTATGTTATTAAATATTATGCATAAATATACACATTATCATTCACAGAATCTAAAATATTTATTCTATTTAATTCAATTTTAACAGCATCATAAGGATATTTCTCTAGCTTATACTGTTTTGGGGGACTGGACCCAACAACATTTTCAAAATGGCCAAAATTCAATAGGCAATCAATAATATTAAAAATTAAACGAAAAATAAATTCTCGAAAATAATTGAAAAATTTCGGGGCTCGGACCCAGAGCAAGTAAACTTTCAGCAGCTTTCCATATGTAGCAAAAGATGCCCTCCATCTTTCTTTAACTTCACTCAAAATTAAAGAAAAAAAAAAAAAAAAACAGATGAAAATTCAGAAAATTGTTTTTAGGCCGAAAAGTTACTCCTTTGGTTCTTAGAGCTGGCCCAAACTACCATCTTTAAACCTCTTTAAAATATTTTACAAAATTTAAGCATACTCAGAGTACTCTGGTTTTTGTCGTTTTCAGGTCATAATTCGATCACAACTCAGAATAAGAAATTTCATTGGTCTTTTAATTCCATGAAAATTTTTGGCACAAAATAACCATATTTGTGCATATTTGGGTCTAGTAATAAAAAAAATTATTCTCAAAATTGTATTAAATATAATGCTAATTGAGTTTATATGATCAAAAATTCTAAAATATATCACAAAAAACTAAATCTATCCACTTAAGGATTCTGGTTCTTGTTAACCTTGTCAAAAAATTCATTTTCATGCATGGTTGATATTTAATTCAGTAACACCGTTGCATTGAAAAGATCACTTAAAATTGGTTTTATAAACCTAATCAAGGATTTGTTAAAACAAAAGATATTTTTCAGAACTTTATTGCATTAAAAATATTTAAATTAGTTTCATTTTTATTATGAGAATGTTTAAAAGGGGAAGCACATTTTTCTCAATAACAGTTAGCTGTTCACGATAAACCAAAATGCGCAAAGTCTACATTAGAATGCTTTTCCGTTAGTTGTTTTAATCCTAGGTCAGGGAAAATCTTTTCCCTAGAAATTCCATTTATCACACTAGTAAGTACAAACAAGCATTGCATCAAATTGATTCAAATCTATCAAATCAACCATCATTAACACACTTATAAATAATATATTTATAATCTAAATGGGGTGAAATCTGAGATATACAAATTTTGTTCTGTTAAACTTATTTAAAATTCCAATTCTACTTTAGAAATCTTCAATCAAATAAGGTTTGCACACTTGTGTTTGATACATGTTAAGGACTTTACTTGTTAAAGAAAATAGGAGGATTTACAGGAAGTTTAACTGTATAAGAGAAAATTATCTTGTGGTCTGTTTTTAACTGATTTATATGAAAATTAAAAAAAGGCCATTCAGAATTCATTAAGAACAACTTTTTGCTCACGATTTGTTAAATAACTGATGACAGTGTAAAATACCATAATTTTTATAAGACACTTTTCTTCATGAAGAGTTCCATTGTGGTACAACCAAATACCTGTCGAAAATGTATATGTTTATATTTAATACTTTAAAAATGGTTAAACCACCATGAAACAAGACTGATAGGCATTTAGAAAGACATCAGATTTCCATCAAGGCAAAAAAATGAATCAAGATTTCAAGCTCTAAAAATAGCAATCCATATAGATAAAGCAATACAGTATTCAGTAGAACATACCTTTTGTACTGATAAGGAATTTCAGCTATTATAGTTGTATCAAAAAAAAAAAAAATTAAGGATACAGTTTATGGGGATATGGAAATCAATTCCTACTAACAACTAAGCGAAAGTTTCTTAAAAGTGATGAGAGAAATATTGATAATATCAAAATAATTTTTAACAAGCTCTATGATAAATGGAATATGACCAAATTTTTTTTCTAAATTCATCTTAAAAAATTTTAAAACTCCCAAAAAAAAGAACAGCAAAGTCTTATTCTATTAACAATCAAACAAAATATTTAATATTTTATTTATACAATCTTTTATAACAGGTTTTTATTATCATGATAATGAAAATTCAACATAATACATCCACCACATCACCCCCTAGTGACATAAAATTAGCCTAATATATTCAAATATATAACTTCTAATATTCCATTAGACTAATATTATTATAACAAAGAAAAATAAAACATGTTAATGTCATTACTATTCATTCAAAAATCCTGTTATTAGATATGAATGTGTAAAATAAAACGATCATTAAAAAAAAAAGAGTATAACAACAGATATTTTGATATTCAAATAACAGGTCAAAAATAACTCATTTGTTAAGTTTGAGAGTTAGCAAAGATAAGCTCAAAGATCAGCAGATTAATAGCATTCAAATAATGTTCAAATTATCTGTCTATGATATAAATGAAAGTATCCCACAAGTAAAGTTTAATGCTAAAAGTAATCAAAGCGCCTCAACCAAAACTGTTATGTAACTGTGTCCTTTCTTCCATAAACAATCGCTTGTTCTTCTGTGAGATTTATTTTAGCTAGAACTAGTTTTCTAACTTTTATATCTTTAGATATAAAGTTCACTCATCTCATTTTTCTTTTTAGACGTGACTTAATGTTGTGACATAGGAACACAATCTTTTGACGTGACTTAATGTTGTGACATAGGAACACGATATTTTGACGTGACTTAATGTTGTGACATAGGAACACGATATTTTGAGTATTTATGTTGTGTCGTTTGATCCAAATCATCACTTTTCAATTATGGAAGAGTATCACATTGCGATTGGTGAATAGTAACCTGGTAAAGGGTATTTTTAAGGGTTCTGATATCTTTATATCTTTACAAATATCTTTATAGCTGCTTTGGGGTCAGAGTGGAAACAGTTTTATGTACTCAATAATCTATTAATCAAAGTTTGTTGCATTGTTTCATCAAAATTAGTATGACTTTTTTCAATGTCTTGGAAAAAAGGTAGAAACTCCGGCACCCCTTTGGTCAGCTCTTGCTCTATGAGTGACTCCCTCCTATTAACCAATTTCTTATCAAATGAATGTCTTGATATTTATATTAACAAATAATTTTTCTAATATTTAAACAAAATTATAAATGTATATTTGTTGGTTAAATAGAAAAATATAATAATATAAATAATTTTATAGGTACGCAATCTTTCAGTTGACCATAAAGTCGTTAAAAAAAAAAAAAAAAAATACATTTCCTGCTTTTAGGTTATCTGATTTAAAATAAACTTCACCAGATATTTTCACCACGAACATTATTATTTAAGTACTTGACTGTTCCAAGTGAAAGTGAAAGATCATCTTTGCTCGGGGTTTTTCCAACCACAGGATCATTTGTCTTGATATAAATTTAATTTTGGTCCAAAAAATTACCAGTTTTGGGGCCAGTACTGAAAAAATAAAAAAAAAAAACAAAATTGAAAAGTTAAAAAAAGTACAGTTTTTGAGAATTTGGTGACATTCTAACCCCACAAAAAAGAAAATTTCAAAAACGCCATAATTGGTCGAAAATTTGACCATACTTGGGTGTAGAAATATTTTCACTTGTAGCCGAGGGAAAATTATGGGTGAAAAAACCTATATCATACCCTAAGTTTATGCAAGATTTCAAAAAAAAAAATACATATATATATGTATATACATACATACATTCATACATACATACATGAATACATACATACATACATACATACATGTATGTATATATATATATATACATTTTTGAAAAAATGTTATTTTCATTCCAAAACAATTTGACCATATTTGGGCCCAATGCAAAAAAGAAGTTTTTGTGAGGTAGCAGCCACATGAGTCAAAAAAGCCACCAATGATTCTTTAAATTTATTAAAAGTTTATATACATATATTGGTGACAAGAATTTATCAATTTTATGTTATTTATTTTATTAGAATATTTTATCAATCGGAACAAAAATACTATCGCAGAAGATCGTTTATTTCTTAAAAAAATAAAACAGACATCAAAATGAATATGAACAAGGATATAGATTCCAAAAACATAAATAAACTTTTGAAATATGCTATTCTACATAACTAACAATAGTCAAGGTCATATTATTTTATCCTCTTTAACATATATACATTTTAATATATTAAAAATCTTCTACCTTTATTTTGATTACTTTAAATACGATTTGAAAGTTCCTAACTTTTTGAAAAATATTATAAAACTTATTCAGTGCAAAAACTGAATGCTATATATAGTGCCAAAACCATTTTAGTTGTATTTTACACCAAAACTAAATTTATAAATTCTTAAACTTAGCAGAAGCTACCAAAAGAAACAGTGGTTTCATGTAAATGACTATTTCACAAATGCTCCCATTGATACCATGCTATCCTTTTTAAGTTCTTCCAATCTTTTGTTACCTCTACGTATCAAATATTCAATTTGCATGATGTTACTTCTTGGAATGGTTTTATTTTTTTGAAATTCAATACTAATATATTCTTTAATTCCAGGTCTCTCTCCTGCTTCACGTAAGAGTGATCTGTATAATGACAATACTTGTTTTTGTATTTGACTTCGCCGTGCCATTCAAAAGTGGTTTTACTATAAAAAGCCCTAAATCAAAATAAACAAACTGTTAACCTACAGTTCACAAAAATTCCCCCAGAAAACAAAATTTTGGTAGTTGAAATTATCTTCAGTAAGCTTTAGTAGTCAGATTTGTTAAAAATGATTTAAAAAAAAAAGTGCATCTAGCAATAAACTTTCCAAGAATTATTGGGAAAAAAAATTTATTATTCAGAAAATGTAACTATATCATAGTTTTATCCGTAAATAATTTCTATAGTAGATTTTGAAATACTTTTTATGTCACAAATTTCAATCAAAATAATGAAGTGCAAGATTGTCTATATTAAATTTTCTAGTATCCTTGGAAGTTGTACAGGCTTTAGCTAACAGGATCCAGAAAACAGGTGCTAAGCAGAACTGAAGAAGGAATGAATTTTTCCAAAAAATTTATCTATGTGTTAAATTTTTTTGAAAAAAAGAGTGAATAAAAAAAAGGCGAATGTATAAATCTACCACTACAAAGTAAGAAATTAATTGGATTAAAGTTAGGAACATTTATAAAATTTTTAGCACAGGCATTTTAAAAATTCTCAGGACCCTTAAAATTTCAATAAAAACAATTGTAGACTTTACCTTTAGTCTTTGGATCTCTAGCAGTTAAAAAAAAAATGTTAAAATCAAAAATAAATTACATTTGAATTATCAAAAAAACCTTTGTTTATTCACCAAACAATGAGTTCTATTTGATTGTTATATGGACGAAAAAATTTGATTGGATGAAAAAATTCTATCTCTTTACTTTTAAGATTAAAAAATTAAATGACGAGCTTCAAGAAAACTTTCAAAAAGTTACTATGAAACATGATTTTTTTTAATGTGTAGGCAAAAAAAAATTTTTTACTCTCCCAAAACTCATACCAAAAAAAAAATAAAAACAATAAATAACTTCCAAGAAAATTTAAAATGCTATTTTTTCATTACTAAACAACTATATGTGTCCACAGTTCCAAAATATCTTTTGACAGGTTGCCTTCTATAGCCTTCTTCAACTTTCTGCTAAAATTTATACAATATCATTTTCTCGTTTATTACACTTACCTCTAATTAACAAGACCACTATATATTTTTCGTGGAAAACAAAAAAATTGCCTCTAGATGTTTATAGTTTTAAAAAAATTGTGCATATTCTCAAAAGCATTTGTTGAACAATTTTTAATAATTGATTCAAGCTAGGATAAATGCAAAAACTTATAAAATGATTGATAGAAAACTATTAAAATTTTTTAGGGATCCAAAAAACCAAACCATGTTGAGTGCTTGTCCAATGCATTATTTTTTAGAGAAATTTTAAATGTATTTTTTTCAGAAAATTCAAATTAAACCATAATGCAAAACTAACCAATTACAAAAATTTTCAAACTTATTAAGACAAACCATGCCTAAATTTTGTGGTTGTTTGGAAAAAAGATAGCCAACATGCCAAAATTCTAATCATACCTGCATATAAAAATAGTTATTACAAAATACAAATCTTAAAAATATCACCATAATGAAACTGATCATATCCTAGAAATTTAAAAAAAAAGTAAATGAAAAGGAACAATTAGAAGAAAAAAAAAAGTAAATATAAACTCATTTATGAGAACTTTTTTCCACAGGAATAAACTTGTGATAGAAATATTTCCAGCATATTCAAAAGATTCTTTTTGCAACGAAATATGTAACATCAGAGAAGGGAGAAGCGGCAAACACTTTATATTTTGCCGTGAGGCTGAGATAGTAGGTTGCTTTCCAAAAACTTAGCTAGATGAAACAGTAAAAAAATTTCTATAGTATGAATTATTAATATTCATATGAACATAATTGTATTATAATTAATAACTAATTATAATTGTGTAGATGCCAATAGAAAAAGGAAACTTATGAAAAAATTATTTAATCAGAAAACATAAATAGAAAAAAATTTATAGAAAAATAATAGTTATATCGTCTATTTAGTCCAAATAAAAAATAATTTAAAATAAACAGAATTATGAATAAATAGAAATTCCTAAATCATCAGCAACTAATTTTAAGAAGTCTAGCCATAACATTTGTACTGCGACCATATTCAATGTGACTATTAAAAAACAGTGATAATTGCATCTCGACTTTTACCAACGCTTACCCATTTCACTAAAATAAAAATAAAAAATGTTTAAAAGAAAGTTTATAAATGATTACCAAAACGTTGTTGGTTAGAATTAGAAGTCAGTATGAAAAACTAAAACACTCAAAAAGCTAAAATAGGCTGATTTTGACAATTGCTTATTTTTTATGATGCATCACATACAAGGTATGTATGGAATGTACCACGGATCTTTTCTTTACTTTTGTTTTCTTATTAGCTTTTAAAAATTACTACTGATTTTCAAATTAGATGCCTCTTCATTAATCTACCCAATTTTTTGAACTTTTATTTTAATGTTATAGATACTGTGTATATAAAAAATATACAAAAAAAGAAAAACACAACAAACAAAAAGTAATCACTATCATTATATTGTCTCTTATACAACATTTATCAGGAAAAGAAATATTAGTAAAAATTCAGAATTTCAAGATCAGCCAACTCTTACTTTGCTATTAATTTGAAATTGTTAGAGCCAGACTCATGGAAAAGAATTGATGCGATGATTTTTCGAAAATAATGTTTGACAATTGAAATTATACAACAAACAATAATTACTTGTATACTTATATATTATTATTATTATTATATTATTTGTTATTTATAAAAAACGCATTTTACTAGTTGCACAGTTTAATTTAATCAAAACTGGAAATCAAACTCATTTTAAATACTGAAACAATAATCAAGATAAAATCTAAATACCTGGGGTAGCCTCATCTATTCACACATTATCTTGTTTATCATATTATATAATATATGATTAAGAAAAAATCATTCATTTACATATTTAATTTCAAGTCAAACAGCTATTTTTAATAATAATCAAATTTTAACTAACCTGGTGAGCCAACAAATTCTCCAATAAAGTTGATGTAATTACGAGCATTCTCAGGCAAATCTTCAAATTTTCGGATATCTTTTAAGCATTGTTTCCATCCTGGGAAGATTTTATATTCCACTTCTACTTTCTCAAGATTTGATAACTGAGCTAAATTATTAAAGAATTAGGAATACATTTATTTTGATATATATATATATATATTTTATAACATATATATATATAACATATATATACATACACACACACACACACAGCACGCACGCACCCACACACACACACACATATATATATATATATATATATAATGAGATGAAAACAACATTGTTTATACTTACTAGTTTTGATTTACATTTTTATCAAAGTATAATATATAATTGGTTACAAAACGTATTTATACCGTTGCAAATAGAGTGCATTTAGCCGTATATACATAAAAAAGTTTCCTATTTTAAAAATATCTATCAAAATACATTTGTCAAGTGAAAGTATAAAAGATGTATATACAAAATAAAACATTCCCTCCCGCATACCACCCTGTTGCACCCTTACCCAAAAGTACAATAAAAATAAAACAAAATGAGATAAAATCGTAGCAATATATAAGAAATATTGCCACGGGTCCAAGCACACAAAACCATTATGTGAGCTTAACATTTATGTTTATAACAGTTTATTTCACAATTTATGAGAATATTTAATAGTTTTTAGCAGAGATATTTATAATGCAACTGAATAAAATAAAATAAAATATAATTCTACTAAATGTTCAAAATAGAATAAGGTAAAAGCCTGTCTAATTCATGCTAGATTAATAAAATGAATACTTTAAAAGTTAAACACTATCTATAGAAGAACAATAAGAAGAACTGCACCACCCAAATAAATTTAGGAGTAACAAACATATTTCACCTGGAAATGATGGTAACAGTTTGCCATCTACTTTATAACCGACAGCAACCTTTATTTCTTCTAAATCATCCAATACATCAATTTTTGTAAGTGCTAACCTATTAAATTTAAATATATTATATAAATAAAAGAGCAATTAAAAACTAAGTAATTGTGTGTGGTACCTCACTAGTTTTCACTATAAATTTAAATTTATAGCAATTCTCAAAAATTTGCTAGGATGTTTCGTATTATTGATAGACATCCATAATAAAGAATTTATCCAAATATTTTATATCTTGTATCACATATTTCACATGGTTATTTACCTATATATGTACTTCCAAAAATCAGTAGCTTTGTTATCTAATCTGACTCCGGATTACTGACCGATCAGTGCTTTATTGTCAAGAGCTTATTTTAATTTAGAAATGTTAAAATCCTATAAGCAATCGTGCTGTTTAAAAACAAAATCTCCTTTGTGCATACCAGTGAGTGATTTTTAGTGTATGGGAAATATTTTCAATCCAGGAGGTCAACTATATTTTTAGTGTTAAAAATAATGAAGCAGGTAAACTGAAGAAAAAAAGAAATTAACACTTCGAGAAAAATTTTCTATACATATAAATATATATACATACGCAGTATATCCATTAAACATATGCGTGTATCTAACCACTACTAAATCTAGCCAACCGCAGCGTCGTGAGCGACCAGTATTTGTTCCAATTTCACCTCCCACCGTCTGAAGATGTTCACCAGTGGCCTGTAAAATAACATCTCAATAACATTCAATATCTCATTTAATTCCTACCATCTATTTATACAATTTTTCATGTATCTAAGCATATTTTTAAAGGAAAAGAAACATTCAGTTGATAGAACATCGTAAAAGAAAAACACACAATGTGCTTAGGGGAGAAACAATGAGGTAATAAGAAAAAATAATCATCAATGAGAAAACGACAAATCTTTCCTAACATTAAGCTTAATCTATTTAAGCTAATTTCTGTTAACACTATGGGATGAGGGATGCCATTTTAAGAAAGTTAAGTCTAAAACTAAAAATAACCTGGAACAACTAGCAAAACAACAAGATTTTATCACATACATCTAGTAGCTCAGTTGGAAGAACCCCACCACCAACACGTGTTGTATAGGCTTTAACAATACCAAATACATCATTTATTGCAGTAACAGGAATACCAAGACCAGTTATTGCACCACCTATCCCTGTATTTGATGACGTAACAAAGGGATATGTTCCTAAAGGTAAAATAAAATGAATAAATATTAAATAAATATAAATAAATATTTTCACACTTATTTGTCCTATTTTTAAAATTTGTGATACCATAAACGTAAAAAAAAAACTTTGGGCATGCCTCACTTGAAAACTATTTATGGTATCTGAAATTTAAGTTAAAAAAGTTTCAGTTCATTAAAAACAAGTAAAATGAAGGTTCGGTAATTGATGTTATCCTATTTTATAAGAAATCTATAAAATACAAGTGAAAATAAATATTACAATACTAAAATAGATTAAGCTGCACTCCATCTTTACAAAGTTCTTAAACAGCTGACTAGTTTATGTATCTTTTTTTAAACAAAAATTGAACAACTAATAATATTAATAAAAAAATTATTAGGTCAAAAAAAATTTTAATTCAAACATGGTTTGGAAAAAAAAAATATTGTTATATAGGTGATGTTAAAACTTAAAGAGGATTAAGATGTGTCATTGATGAAGTGTGTCAAGATTTGACTAAATGAATTTTAATTAAATATTAATTTAATCTTACGCTGGTCAATAGTTTTGGTTAATAATTTTTATTAGTTCACTTATGTAAATTTCCCTGAATTTAAAACTTTTCTGGGAAGAGCAATACTTTTAAAATTGGTTTTATTTATTACACTAGATAACTCTAAGTCAGATAATAAGATCCTATACAAAACAATTTTTTAATTTTACTGGAGCAAGATCAGTTGAAAAAGATAAAAAAGACCTTAGTGGACAGAAGTTTTTGAAGCGCATCACTTATATTACAACCTGCAATAAAATTTTTCAAAACTAAAATAAAATATTCAAGACTTAAATAAGAGATAGGTTTTTTTTTTTTTTTTCTATAAACTGACTTGGTCACCAATAAAATACAAGCAAATAAAAACTATTTGATCTCATTCCTCACTTGAATGCAGATCATCCTTGTACCAAAATAAGTTAATTTAGTCAGCTATGTTACTCTAACTTCAATGAACTATTGAAAAATTAATTAAGACTCTATTTAATATTGACACACGAAAATAACATAGATTGAAAAAATAATAATATAACCTTAAACTGAAATTTGAAAGCTGCGAACCGCATGTTTAGGAATGGCGCAGAGAATGAACTTAGTTCTAGTAATTAATTTTATAAATCTACATGAGGGCAGATTTTTATTTGGGACATTTTAGTATTTCTTACCATAATAAATTTTCCAACTGAATGAGCCTATCTAAAGATAAGGAACTATTTGCAGTTTTTCATAACTCAGCCAATTAAAGAGATTGACCCCAAGGATATCAGGCAGTAAGTTACTAAAGTTGAATTACCAAAGTCAATATCTAACATAGCACCATTGGCACCTTCAATGAGGATATTAGCACCATTTTCAATTTCGGTATGCATCGTATTTACCGTGTCCTCTACCATTGGTCGGAGTATCTCCGCATATTCCTGAATAAAAATTTCTCTAAATTTAAAAAACAATATCAAACCTATTATGCAGTGAGAATTTTCACTTGCTGGCTTGCAAGAAGCAGTTTTAATAAGAATTGGAGTTAATAACATCAATTTTTAGTATTTACTTTTCAAAAATTGATTCTGAGTTTTATTAACATATAATCAAAATTTCCTCAAGAATTTTCCAGGAGTACTACAGGTTAACTTTCCTATAACAAAAATTTCCTATAAAAAAAAAGATAGTTTCTAATTCTAAAACTTTCTAAACCTTGGTGTTTATATAGAACATGCTAGTTTGAATTTGGATTTTGAATCTATAAGTAACTAAAATACACAATTATTCAGTCTAAGGTTTAAAACAGCCTTTAAATATAGTATATTCATGGATAATTTATTTCTCTTCATAAGTTAGTAAACCATAACAGCAAAATTTGGTACGCCCAAATACCATAAATAAATATCCCTAAATGAACGCAAAATCAATGCCTTTATTTTCACCTGCTTTTAATGCATTGAATTACATGAGCTCTAAGAAAAATTCTATCTGAGACAAACATAACACCTTATATTTTTTCAGTTCAGCATCAACGTCAATGTGCAGGTCTGGGAACCTAAAGAAAAAAAACATCTAAAACAAAAAAAAAAAAATAAATAAAATAAATAAACAATTTTTGGATGGACGAAGCATACATGTTCCAAAAAAAGAATGCAATTTTGTAGTTAAATGATTAAATGCATCATACAGTTTTTATTTATTTTCTTATATAGATACATATATTACAATTTTGGGACATTGGACAAGGACAGACATACACCATCTAAATACTGCTATAATATGCTGCCCAAAATTAGATGGTGGTCTCACCGTAAGCGCAGTCATCAAGTGGGCTCTAACCACATATCTTTTTACTACGTTCTCCGTAGTTCGGCTCCTTAGAACACTGCGCCATGGATCCACAAATTTTTTATAAAACATGAAGCAAGGAGGGACACTTATTTGGTACTTGATATTAATCTTTCTGGACTCATTTCCAACACAAGTTTTTTTAAGAAACAGTAAAATCCAAAGAATTAATAAGCGTATATCAACCAAAACCTACTGAAACAACATTAATTACTTTTAATACTACATTTAATTTAAAAAAAAAAAAAACATTTTTTTAATGAGCAAATAACGATTGTACGAAGGAATATGTTTAGCTGTATTTGTGGGTATTTTAAGACAATGATTCCAAAGTTAAAAAACCACACAATATGTTTCGAATTAACGCATTCTTATCCATGTTCTCTCAAAACATTATAAAACTATAAAGGTCCTTAGCATATGAGCCAAAAACCAGAAATTATTTGAAAATAAACAAATTACTCAAAGATCTTAAACTGAGTAATGCCAAATGTAATTTTGCAAACACTCTTAGAAGTTCTAAAAAGTTTCAGAAATGTTTTGAGGTGATTTACAATGGTCCTAATGATGAAATCATCTTTATTCTAGTGGCTCAGCATTATGGTGACTTGAATAATATTTTTAAGTCTCAAGAGTGTAGATTGAAATTATAAAAAGGTATATTAATAAATTAAAAAAGAAAGAGACGCCTTCAAATAATTCACAGATTTCAAACGTGTTCTAAAACTTCTGTATTTACAAGCACAAAATAAATTTTACATAAGATTTTAATATAAAATTGTTAGACCAGAGAAGAAAATGATAAAGGTCAATTTACACATAGACATAAAATGCCAGAATCCAACAAACTCTTGTGATTTCAAATAAGTAATAAGCATGAGGATGCAAAGAAAGTTTTTGCATCACAGGTAATCTGATAAAGGTAGGCTGTGATCAATACTTGATTTTTAAGAAACTGTTAAGAGAAACTTTGATTATTGAAATTGCCAATTTCTTAAGAAACTTTAAAGTGCTGGGCCATACCAGATGTTCTTAGGAAAAAAAATAAGTGTGATTATTGTTTTGATAAAAAAAGCTCATTTTCAAAATTATTTAAAAATTTTTAATTTTATATTCAAACCTAATCTTTTGTTGATTTCATTTTTTTTTCAAATCTGACCCTGAATTTTAGTGATGGTTATAATTCATACAAGAAGTAATGAATGCTTCAAAAATCCTTACAGTTTCTGAAATCTTTCATGGGTTTTTTGGGTTAATTATTAAATTTTTCTTATCGCTTCTGAATTTCTCAACAAAAAAAAAATCTACATGATCTCATATCTAAATAAAATAATTATCTTAGAGCGTTGTGTCACCACAAACGTTGATGTAATTTAAGTTTCGGCTTGAAATATTGCTTATTTTTAACCCAGACTGACCAACCAATCGGAAGCACGCAGTATTTATTACGCATAAAATTATTATCATTATTTTAAAAAGCACCAATGTTGCGGCTTCGACAAACATCATAATAAGAATTGATGTTGCAAGTAATAACAACAATTCTTATATAATTGTATTTCAATGTGATAGATAATATTAAAAATATTATAAAAAACTTAAATGCACTGCTCTTTGGTAATAAGCAAAATGATGTAAATAAAAAAAAAAAAAAAAAAAAAAAAAAAAAAAAAAAAAAGACATTTAGAGACTACCTCCTAGAAAACTGGTGGACTTATGGCTACCATAATAAAATTTAAAAAATGGGACATGGGACTAAAGGGCTAACGAGATTCAATTTATTAATGTGATTGCCAGGTAACAACTATCATCAAGTAAAGTAAATAAGCATTCTAACAGATAAAAACCTACAATCTTTGATGGTAAGAAGATAAGTCTTTAAATCTAAAAAAAGAATATCCATATATCATCACTAGTTCGGCTTTAACTATCATCATATTTCATACCCCACACCTCTTTTACAAAATGACATTTAAACCTAGGTTTCTCTTACTCACTAAGTAATAGTTAAATTCAAACAAAGCATTAGATATGCAAAGACTCATCAATATCCACTCAACATAAAATAATAATATAAATCTTTCATGATAGTTGAAATTATAAAAAAATTATAAAAAAGAATTTAAAAATTTTTAATTACAAATATTTCAAATGAGGGCAATCATAAAAAAATTAAGTGATTTTTGGCAGGTGTCATATAGGTCAAAGTTGCTCTCTACAATCCATCAACTTAAGCAATGTAAAAAAAAAAAAGATAATTATAACAAACAGATTACAAGAAAATTTGAAAAATGTTGATTTTAAATGATTGCATCAGGGATGCAATCATTTGTTCCTTGCAAAACTTTCCGCATATGGCTTCTCCGACAAAAGCTTAAGCTTGCATTTCTTTAAAAGCTACTCAATTCTAGGAAACATAGAGTTGGGTTCAACATTTAGTAAATGGTTGGATATTATCTTAGATGTATCCCAAGGATCTATACTTGGGTCTCTCCTTTTTAAGGTTTTTATAAATGGCATGTTCTTTTATGTGTCTGAATGTGATATTTGTAACTTTGCAGTTTAAAATACCCTATACACATGTGATATATCTCGTCTCCAAAATGACGCCTCCCGATTGCAAGAGTGGTTTAAATACAATACTATGATAGCAAATCCTTCAAAGTTTCAAATTATGTTTTTAGGAGTGAAAGAAGCTCCATCTAGATATTTGTTATTTAATAACAAAATTTATGTAAAAAAAGAAGTGAAACTTCTTGGTATTACTATAGATTATAAATTAAAATTTACTATTCGCATCCGGAAATTATGTATGTAGGCCAATAACAAACTTAACTGTCTGATTAGACTTAGAAGTTCCTTAGATGTTAAGTAGACAATGACTCTTGTACATAGCTATGTTTTAAACAACATTTTGTATTTTCCACTAATATGGATGTTTTGCAAAAAAACTGACTGTATTGTTATTCATAGGGTACAAAAGAGAACTTTAAGGATGATTCATCAGGACTTTTCCTTAAGTTTTGACAAACTGTTGTTGTTAGAAAACACAGCGAAGATCCATACAAAACATCTGCATCTTCTCATGATTGAGACTTATAAGTCCGTAAATAAATTAAACTCAGAATCAATGTGGGAAACATTTGAAATAAAGCAAACCCTCTGCTATATAAGAAGTGGTTATATTGTGAAACTATCTCCAAAATCATCCACATACGGAATATATTCCCTGTTATTTAAATCCTATTTTTCTGGAACAGTCTCCCAATTCTTCAAAAGATTGAATCTTTTTCTCTTTTTAAAAGATCTCACCTTGCCTGGAACTGCAAGTGTTGTTCTTGTGGTATTTGTTAGTAAAATTTATAATTTTTGCTATGGATTTTTATTTTAAAATATTTGTTGGTCTGTATACTAATAGTATATCTAAACTTTGCACTTATTTATAATTTTTTGATTTTTTAAGAAAATATTTACTCAGTACAGAAATAAAGAATTTATAATAAGGAATGACTACAAAAATTATAGTACAGTAAATTTTGTGTAAATTATTGACAACAGTAAATTGCGTTAATATAGATAAAAGTAATAATAGCAATTAAAATTGAATTAAAAAAATAATAAATTTTTCTCACGCTAAAAAGCTTGATACTTACAATTTAGTAAACACGTTAAAATCACCCATCAAATCACCGACTCGGATAGAGTTTCTTAGTGCCTAGAGAGAAAGGATTAAGATTTAACACAAATAAAACATTTTTTTTTGTAATACTCCAACACCATTTTACCGTTCATCTATTTATAAATCCAGCGACTTGAAACCCACTATATCGCTGACATTTCTTCCCACACACCTGTAATTTTAGTATGCAAGCTCATTCCCTTAAAAAGAGTAAAAATTCTTAGTTTCCATGGTATTATGTATTATTTTGTATTGATTATTTTCTTATTTCAAAAAAAAAAAAAATCAGTAATTAAGTAATCTACTATCAATAATTACACCATATTTAATCACATATCATGTATACGTGATGTATCATTTATAAAGGACATATCACGTCCTTTTGTTCATATACTTACTAACCTTTGGAAATTTTATAGAACATAACATTATATAACCAGTTGAGTAGGGGCAATAGATTTTATATAAGTTAAAAGTCAGATAATCTATGCAAATGCTTTTAAAGTTATGTATACTTTTTGATAATTGTGTTGTTTATAAACTAAATTTTAGTTCTGGAGAATTTCTACCTGTTCTATTTTAATATTAAGCATTGTAAAGTCAAATTATTAATTTAAAAAAGTGGAAGATATGCACATATATGCGAGAACTAAGTTATCTGAACCAAAATTGAGCTGATTAGCATCAACTCTTAAGAAGAATTACGTTTAAGAAGAATTATTTCCAAAAACTAAAAAGAAGCTTTTTGCCATTAACTCAAATAAATTGTCATAGCTTTAGAAGCCCACAGCTTTAAATTTATAATTGGCCATATGTGATTTAACTTTGGAGTCAAAACTGAAAGCATTCCAAGAATATTAAATTAAAAATAAAACATAATCTGTAAAGATAAACTCTTTGAGCAACAACAAAAAGTGTTTATTCAAAAATAAATAACTAAAACTTTGGCTTTAAACAAATTTATAGCTTTCGAATTTCACATGTCTACTTGAGTTTTAAAAATAAGCAATAAATATAGTTAAATAAATGAGATTTTTTTTTCAAATAAATTCAAATATTAAATAAAAAGCTTTAAATTTAATATTAATAGGGCATGCTATTATTATATTATTATATTATTATATGACTAGGGTATTAAGATTTTAACACAAGAAAAAGCATTGAATTTAAATTTCAATTCTAAAAAATAAAACTGGTTGTCTAACCTCATTTACATCAGAAAATAATGAGTAATTAAACAATTTAAAAAATAAAAATAAATGAAATCAGATTAAACAGGTTTATTTCACCCAAAAAAAAAAAAAAAATCAGCGTTCAGAGAAATGCTATAAAATCAAAGCTTCACTTAGGTTTGAGCACCAATTGGTCATTATGTGTCTAAAAAAGCTGAAACCACACTCAACAACAGGTGTATTTGATAAAAAAAATTTAACAAGAAGGAAAATAATTTTTGATCTTCTGTACTATGTATAGATGGCTAAAAAAATTTTAGTTACCAGCAAGTACCTTTTTGAAAATTTTCTTTGAGAAAATTAAATTCCTTAACATGATTTATAACATCAAAAATATTGGTTAGTTTGGGTTAGAGGTGTGGCAAAACATCCCTATAGAAATTTCATTTCACTCACAACAAATAATTTTTTCATTTAATCAGCCTTTTCAGACTCACTGACCGCACTTAATGTCAGCTTAGAAAATGACATTCATCTAACACCAACACATTCAATTTTATTTAAAACGTTTGTTTGACAAGCAGTTCCATTTAAATGCTTACCGTATATTGCTGCAGATCATTAACGTGTTTTTCATGTTCGATGTCACACTGTATAAATCAATGCGGACCACAAGAAAAAAACAGTGCTTTCTAAGTAACTCTTTCACAGCAGACATGACATTATTATTATAGCTAAGGGCAACGGCTTTGAAAAATCTGGAGAACAAAAACTTTCAACAGATAGCTATCTAGGGGAAAAATACCCTCAATGGCCCTTTAATTTTATGCGCAAAATTAAAAAAAAAAAAATTTTATAAGCCCAAAAATGGACTTGTTGTGAGTCCTGAGGAAAGTGTAAAATAAACAAAAAAATGGATCTCGATAAAATTTTTTAAAATGCTTATTTTAGCTCTAAATTTATCACATCCTAGATTCAGTACAAAATAATTTTCTGAAACAATGTAACTAAGTCCAGTAGTAACTTGATTAATCATAAATGATATAGAATCTTGATTAATTTGGCAAAAATAATGCACTCACAAGTTTTGGTAGTTCAGCTAAAGATATTTACACGTTTATAGCTCAGATAATGTTTTATAGATGTTTACAGCTAAGTTAAAGTTTCCCAAAATTAAGTGAAAAGTTTGAAAAACTTTTTAGTTCAATCTTTGTCTAATTCCGGTATATTCATATAATTAAAGACCTAAAAATGAAAATTTTTTTCAAAAATTTAAAACTATATGTGTTCTTGCCATGATTTGATGCTAAATTTCAAATTATTGTAGTTTTTAAGATAAATAACTGGACAGATGAACAAAAAAACATGACTGATTTTAAAAAACTCTATCAGTTTTACCAGTAGTTCAAAAATAAAATAAAAATATAAATAAATCTTTCAACAAGTATTAGATTATAATGTAAACATCTAGCATATACAGGCTATAGAGCAGGCCTTTAAATTTTCTCATTATTATATAATAGCGCTATCAAAAATCATGATCGTAATAGAGAATGCAATAAAAATGAAGAAATAACAGTTTTTTGGGAAATTTTATTTTCTGTTTCATATTTTTTATGCAATATCATTTTAATTCTGGATATGCATTTCTGAATGATGAATCAACAAAACAATTTAGCTTAAAATTTAATTTTAAAAATTTCACAAGAGGCAGCACTTCTGTCCCTGAGGATACTAGTGAAGACTTTTTGTGAATAGATCATCACAATCAGAAGTTATATCAATTTTAAAAATAGTTAAAAATATAAGTTCTAAAAAGAAATACTCAGATATGGATGACATTTTGGAATTTGTTTTAAATAATGATAGTGATGTTGAACATGATTTGGATGATAGTCATTTAAATAGTGACTTAGATAGTGAATGGGAATATGATTCGCAACCTCAACATGTCAATGAAAATTATGTAAATAATATTGTTGTTGTTGGATATCAATTTAGTTTCTGAAAATGCTAATTTAACAAATTGATGCAGAAAATACACACACTTTACAAAACAAATCATCAGAAATGTACCGTCTTCAAATGTAGAAGAAATCACTCACAGTAATAGCAACGAACAGAATGAAAAACACTGACAACAGCTATTTGAACCACCAAATGCTTCAAATCCAGTAGCTCCTCCTGCTTGAAGGGGAAGGGTACACACAAGGCGGTGGCAGAGGAGGTAGGAGAAATAGAAGGAATGCTTGACGTGATGATGGTGGGCATCAAATTCCTGAATGGAAGTGGTTCTCTGAAGAAATCACTGAGGAATTAATTGATTAATTAATTAATTGATTGATTGATTAATTGATTAGGCACCTTTTAACAAAGGTTTAAAAAGGTTTAAAAGGTTTAAAGGTGGAATACAAAATGGCAGCCACCCAACTGATTTGTTCAAATTTTATATAGGTGGTCAGATATTGATTTGATAGTTGCCGAAACTAATCATTATGCTGAACAATATTTATCAGATCATGAAGAACAAGCTAATGAGTCGCATAATGGAACATAGGAAAACATCAATGTGCATGAACAATTTATTGGAATTGATCTTTTGATGGGAATCATCTACAAACCTTCAATCAAAATTTCTTGAGCTAATGATAATGATAAAATGCCTTCTTTCACAACTCAAGTATGGTTGAACAGGAAAAAAAGATTATCAAGATAATGTTGTGCTCAAACCGTCTATGATGAGAGATTACAATTCTCACATGGGCAAAGTTGATAAAGTTGATCTATAATCTACAAGGCAATTCACATGCTAAGAAAATCACATAACTAGTTATAATACTAGTTTTTAAAGTTCAATAATCTATTAATCAATGTTTTTTGCATATCAAAATATGGCTTTTTCCGATGTTTTGGAAAAAAAGTAAAAAACCGGAGTCACTCCCTTTGGTCAGCTCTTGCTCTATGAGTGACTACCTCCTATAAACCAATTACTTATCAAATGAATACCTTTGTATTTATATTAACAAATAACTTTTCTAATATTTAAACGAAATTATAAATGTATATTCGTTGGTTAGATAGGAAAATATAATAATAACAATAATAATAATATAATAGTTTCAAGAAATTAGCATTTAAACTTATTTCTCAGGCTTCTTTGAGTGCACATAAAGTATATCAAAAAATCACTGGGATCAGATTCACTTTCTTAGAATTCCTTCAGAAAGTCTCTGTTTCTCTTGTGGTTATCACGCCTGCACTAGAGCTAGTGATAAATGATTTATCTGTGCAATTAACAGGAAAGCACTTCCCCACTATTAAAATAGCAAGACCTGATGTAGCAGAGCAGAGACAATCAAAATAGTGTCATGTTTGTTATACAAAAGGCAAAAGAACTGATAAAGGCCACGCTTTAAAGACGTTTACGTTTGTCCCAAATGCCCATTAGATCCAGGTCTTCTTCCAGACACCTGCTTTGACGTGTAACACATAATAAGAAACACACTGTTCATTTGTTTATTTATAATTTATTTGTTAGAATTATAATACATTATTATTCTATATTATTATATTATAATGCATCACACTAACTAAAAACATGAAAATATGTTATGATTTACTAAATCTACCACTGAATGAAGCAATTATTGTTTTTTAATTGAAAATTTCTATATTTACTGGCATATAATTTGTCTAAGCAGTAAAGAATATGAATCATTTATTTGGTTTTCAAAATAATTATTTTGTAGTTCATTCAAAATAATTGATATTTTCACATTTGTAAAACAGGTGTTTCTTTTTCAAGTGACATAATTAACAACAGGGGTTTTGAAAATATGACCTTTTAAAAATAGGTAGTCATAAATGCCCATTTTACTCTGGGACAGTGGCTGTAAAAATTCTGGGAATGAAAGGGTTAACCTATAAAAAAAGGATAAATACTTTAAAAATAACATGTGTTAAAATATCAGTAAAAAAAAAAAAAAAAAAAAAAAAAA
>JAUZNK010007424.1:0-25113 GCA_035046665.1 Euphysa ruthae
GTTTATACTGCGACCTTGCATTCATTGACATATTAGTAAAATTGTTCACTTGCAAATAAGTTTTTACTATTTTTACTGTTTCAGTTAAGTTTGCTTGCAATCTCAGGATTTAACACTTCGTGCTTGCCTGCCAAAAGCAAAATTCTTAAATATGAATTTGATTTTTTGGTAAAAATGCCATTCATCTTGGAGCTTACAAAGTCAAAATTTAACCTGTTTGATTTAAAAACAAGTAAAGCTGCAGCTTTAGTGTCCTAAACATCTAGCTAATTTAATTTATACTTTCAGATTTAAAAAATTAATGTCCGACACGTTTTACAAGTATTTGAAAAAAATATATATTTATATTTTAAAAAAATATAATATTTCATCAATATGTAAAAGGAAATTGGTTTTGCTAAATATAAAGATGCTTTATTGTTTTGTAACTATGTTTTATTTTTTAGTTGCATTAATTTTTTTTTTTGTAAATTTCATAGTTCATAAAATAAAAATAACTATGTTTGTGCATAATCTGCATACTTAGTTTATTATACATTGTGCTCTATCCCAGGCTAGAATGTTTTCATACACATAGCTGCTGCTGACTTTTTAGATAAATGGTTGACTATATTTGCTCATGAAATCTGAATGACTGAATGGACATGGTTTCAACCCACCTGATTTTAGGTGGTGGGGTCGCTACACATTTTATTTGGTAACACAATCCGTGGCTGATGGTTTTAGATTTCAGGGGGTGGGGCTAATTTATTTAGGGGATGGTGCTTACTGGATTTAATTATTTTTTTTATGAAATTAAGAAAGTAATTTTTATTGAATAAAATATGAAAGTATTTATACAGAGGCATAATATTTTCTTATAGTGAGATTTTTTCTTATGCTATAACTATAATCAAGGAAAGCTGTTATACAAGTTGTGAGAAAATTCTGTAATAACGTTATGTAATAAAAACGTAACTCACCTTGAATTACATATTTTTATAACTAGTTTTAAAAAAATTTTAAACAATGCAGCCAATGAGTATTAGCTTAAGAGCCATGTGCTATATATCATAGAAACACATTGTTGTATATATGTAAGGGTTACAAGGTATTGATGTGTAGGTATTTTTTAGTCAGGGGGCTAATTTTTAGGGTGGCTGAACCCACTCTGCAAACCATGCTGGGTGTATCCTCAATATCTTAGGATACCACTAGTGTCCTGAGACTGCCTTCGTGATTATCATTGTCAAAAACCACAACGCTCTTTCAAGTTGAAAATTGAATAAGTTGCATGACGTGGTTTTTGCTTGAAAACAGCACCATTCTCTGATTGGTCAAATTATTGAGTTTTTAAACTCAATAACTAGTAAAGAAACCACTTTCTTTCTATCGTATATAGCCAGTGCATGTAATGGTTGCTTATTTTTGGAAATTTTATCCTTATACTTCCTTATCGCTATGAATTTGACCTGTTTTAAAGCTGCACTTCACTGTTAACTTGGTTCCTTCTCTGAAACTAAAATCAGCCAATAAAGAAGTGTATAAAAGCAATGACATTAGGTTTTTGGTGCTCAATAATTATGTTAGTACGCAAGAACTTTGAATCTTTGCGTAATTGTTTTCAACTATTACGCAGTCCATAATACGTTGCGCGAAAATTAAAAACAAGAGTGCAGGGATTTTAATTAGAACTTTTGCACTTGCTTTTAATCATTGCGTGAGTCAGATTTCTCCTTTTTGAAACTTAATCTTAAACACTGTAGCAACAAATATGAGCACTCCATCATTATATCCTATTTATAGTTTAGTTTACATGGTGGCATGTCCTAATTTATAATTCATGTTATAGAAAACAGACCAGATAACTACTCTAATGCTAATGTAAAATTTAAAGACTGGAAAAAAGCAAAAGTTTATGTGGCATTAACAGGCCAAGCATGCGCAATGAGCTATGTGGGGGAACCTATACACTAGTTAGAAGTTGCTCGATTTGCAAAAAAAAATCTATTTAAGTATCCAAGATGTATATAGATAAGTCTTCCTTATAGTGTAAGTTAGAAGTATCGTTTTCAGTGTTATTGTGTTTTTGATAAATGAAGTCATGCTTGCTCTCTGTCAAGTTAATTAACTATTTCAAAGTTATTTTTTAGTTCAAAGTTGCTTGGGATACTGATTTTGCTACCCTTTAAGGGATTACTATGGAGTGACTTTCTGAGGATTTGTTGTACAAGGCAGATATTAACATCATGCCCAAGATTTGAAGGGAGTTCTTCTAAAATGGAATCTGTACATCCCACCTTTGGTTTCAAGCAATCAAGCTTGATTGCAGTTGTGTAGGAGCTAGGTTTGTCCATTAAAAAGTGTATTTTTTGGGTATGTATATAGCTTTTTTAGGTATGTATATAGCCTCTCAAACCACTTGTCTAACACTTTTTCCTCACTTACTGGTGGGTTTATTGCCAACCAAACCTCTTTCAAGTAATCTTTATTTTGACTGCTCTCTTCTTACTTGAATTTACTTTCTCTTTTTTTTTTTTGCCAGTGGGTTTTGTTGCATTTCTTTCCTCTTTCTCCTGGATCACTTCAAAATAGTTTTTGCTTGAAACTAATTTTGCTGTCAAATCAACTTTTCTTCTCTTTACTTGAGGCTTATCCACTGGCCCCTTTACCTTCTATGAATGCAAATCTTGAAAAGATTTCTATGGTATAGGTGTAGATGAGGTACTGTGTATGTTAATGTCAATATAAACCACGAGCTTCAATTCTAAAACAATTTTAATCCAGTTGAGGAATTACATGGACGTGGTCTAAGCTGCGCTAACATATCATGCTCAGTTTGGTTATCTGAGTTAGCTCTCACCACATTTTAGTTACCAACTACCGAATATTCATATTAATCAGTTATATCTCAAACTACTACTGCTTCAACTGGTGTGGCAACTTGAGGAATTATGTCTTCATTCAGTACTGATTTTTTGGTGTCGTAGTTACTACAGCAATTTGAAGCATTGTTTGTTTTTCCTTCTTTTAACCCATTTTTAGTACCCATGCAACAACCTTGAATCAAAACGCACAATAAGATATTTAGTCTTGTCTAAGAGGAATAATTCCTGTCGCCAAAAAACCTGCAGTTGAATTTTTGGCCAACATGCCAAACTTTGAAAAAATATGTTAACAAAGATATCATGTGGTGGTAACTTGAATATTGTTACTCCCTCTTCAATTGCTTTTAATATTACTGCAGCAGAAACAATGTTTTGGAAAATTTTGTGTGTATGTGAGTTTTTCCACTACTTTTAATTGTCAATGGACATTTAACACATGTGTTAAATTCTATCAACAGTAGAAGTAGTGGACGGACTGTCATATGCTCACAAGATTTTCTAAAACATTGTGAAAAAACTTCCATAGTCATCCAAGCTGACCGGATGCACCATAGAATATGTTAAGTAGTCCCTGATCTACTCTCAAGATTGACTGCATTTTTTCCTGGGAAGATTATCAAGGGTTCTAACACCTACCTAGAAGCACTGAAAACACCGAGTGTTGTTATTTCTCTAGTATTGCTCCACAAGAAATTTTGTATGCCGTCTGGCCCTTGCATGAAACAACCTTCACATATTTGATGAGCTTCTACTTTTTGAGACAATATAATTAGCTTTAGTTTTTCATAAAAGTCATAAACTATAAAAGGATTGGCAGTAGCTGCTTGCCTCGCTGCACTAATCATCTCTGATTTTTCAGTGATAGATTGTTTCAATTCATAAATACTTCTTTTTGTAAACTGTTGGCAATCAATGGGTTTTTCTTAGGCGAAATCTGAAACAATGTCCATCACCTCACATTTAGCAGGGCTAAAATCCAAGTTGGTTTTCTTTCACCTTCTTTTAAGGCTTCTCCTTTATCATTTTTACTTATTCTGAATCTCAATATTGATTGAGGAATATTCCACTTCGGCGATAGCATTTCTTAAATCTTTCCCATTCATAGGCCTTCTCACTGCATGCTTGTTAGCTTTTTTTAAAAATATTATTTAGATTTTGCTGCTGTTTTAAGAAATTCATGTATAATTCAAGTCCTTTAATATTAGTTCAGGTTCTAGTGATAGATAAATATTATATGCAAATATGTAATGTGTTGAGGAAAAATGATATTTATTATTATTTGTTATGTTATTATTTTATTACTGTTATAGTTGGACAAACACACTGGTGTTAAAAACATTATTGAAGTTCATTGATCATTGATTTTAGTACAGTGTTATACATTAGTAGTTATGCGCAACTATAACATGTGAGACAAAGTTGAATATAATAATTCCACAGCAAATTATCTCTAAGTGTGAAGTAGATATTAATTACAAACATGGTAGCAAAAAAGGAGAGGGTACCGCATATAAGAAAACATCGATTTTTGTCTAAAATGGTAGACCGTCATAGCTTTTCAAGTAAATCTGTGTAGTCGAGAACGAAGATAATTTCGCTGCACAGAAGGTTAATGTTTTAGGATGAATAATTTTTTGTACCTATCGAGTCATTATATGCTTAGCTGGTGATTAGCATGTTGTTAGGGGTTCCTTGTTCTGAGTCTAAAACAAAGTGAATCTAGCAAGGAAGTACCCTTCAATAACAGTTGCGCAACAATTGTAAACTTATGTAACTGTGCGACAATTACATGCGCTGACTATATTACATTACTCAGCATTTTCTTGGTGGGAAAAATATTAAGCTTTGTGATACTAAATAGCAGTTTTGCCTAAAAACAAGTTGTGAGAAAAATGTTCTGTCACTTGCAGGACATGTTAAAACTGGTTTATACTTGATTAATGCTCATGCTGCAATCAGTATTAGTTTCCTCGATGCCATGGTGAAACCAAATTTTCTTTCAATTTTTTGTCCTATTTTTTAATAAAAATATTAACATTTAATTTAATGTTTACTTCCTATAAAAGTATATAAGTATCTTTTTGCTTATATTTCTATATTTTTTTCTATTGCTTAATATTTATGTTGAGTTTTATTTTTTATTTATTGGTGCAATTTTAAAATTTCATATTTTTATGTAAGATACATTATAAAAAAAAAACAAAAAAAAAAAATCAGTTGCTTAGAAAATTCCTGCCTCTTTCTACTGAGCATTATTCAGAAATTAAGGCATTAAGACAGGCTATCGGTAGCTCTACAATTTTTTTCCCGAGGACTTTTTTTTTTGTCTACAATTGTAATTTAATTGCGTTTTTTCTATCTTTGAAATCAGTTTTGTTAAAACTTATTCATTGTTTACACAATTACACATATGTGTACATTATACCTTTGTGTATGTGTATGCATGCTAATGTGAGTACTAAAACGCTGTTACTGACTGCTGTTATAGCTCTATATATGTTTTTTGTGCAGCTGTAGTTTAATTTAACTGTTTTGAGGTTAAAATTTCATATAATTTATTTGAACATGGAAAATGTTTGTAAATTTTGGAGATTATTATTTTTGCGTATGGAAATTTAAAGAAAAAAGAGTTTCTTTACATTAAGTAAAGCATGGTAGCTTCTTCAAAATGCATTGGGTATATTTTTGAAGATTTTTTTTTTTTGGCTAGTTTATAATACCCGTCACTTTTATGTATGCTTTTTATGTTTATGTTAGAAGTTGCATAGAATCACTCAAATGATTTTTTTTTATATATATAAATATACATGAAGCAACTAAGATTGTACAGATCCTCAACAAAGATACTTTCAGTGCTATAGAGATTTTTTTTTTGTTTGTGTTGTTTTGTAATTAGACATGCCATCTAACCCATGCTATCATGGAATATGGACCTAAAACTGTATAAAAAGAAAGGCATAGTATTAACTCGTAAGTGCATTTTTGGTTGAATTAACAACAATATTGAACACTTATTTATGACTAGGTGATTGATACAAATGGACATGTTCTATACAAAAAGGAGGATGCACAGAAGGGAAAATTTGCATTCACCTCAGACGATTACGACATGTTTGAAATATGCTTCCAAAGTGAAGGTTTGTATTGATATTTTCTTTTTTTTTTCTTGCCACTAGTGTTAGGAAATGTATATATTTTATGGTAAGTTAGTTTGTTTTTGATAAATATTTTACTATCACCAAGTGTATGTCAGCTGATAAATACAAATATAATTAGTTGTAATTACAGTTTCTTTCTTTCCGATGCTTTCCATCAACTTAATATTTTATTTGCTCTATATTTGAGGGATTCTTCTTTAAATAATTTTTCCTTTTTATTAGGAAATTTTCTAGTGTTTTGTAAAAATATTTTCTCTATAATATTGATTTCTCTGCAATTCCATCAGGTCTTTTAAAATTATGGGTTCATTTTCTAAGTAGCTGACGATGATAGGTGATAGTAATTCTATCTTACCTTTATTACAGGTGCACATGGACAAGGCATCGATAGAGAAATATTCCTTGGTGTGAAAACTGGTGTAGAAGCAAAGAATTATGAAGATGTAAGTGTTACTAATGAAATTAAAAAGAAGAAGCGCTCAGTGAATTTTTTTTCGAATTTAAAGAACAAGCAGAATTGTTGCATATCGTAAAGTAATGAGTTTAAGATCTTGCATGAACTTTAATGGTTGTTAATGATAAATTTTGACCTTATAAACAATTTAAAATAGCTAAATTTTTACAGTAGACTCAAATAGATACCTAGACCCTGTGGTCTCGAAATCTCCGGGTCGATATCCGGTGGGGATAACCATGTCTCGTGGCCAGGGAGGGGTCTTGAGCCTTGAGCAACCTTCCTAGTGATGGTGTCACGATAAAAACACCTAATTCCTTGATCTGTAAAACAAACAGGTGGATGACAGGAAGTCTGTTAAAATCATGCCAAATTCATATGATTTCCGTCTAACCCATGATAGCATGGAAAATCTACGTAAAACTGTTTAACAAGAAGAAGAATTAATTTTTTGATTGGAGCATATAAATTTCAATATTAATGATTATTGGAAGGTTCAAGATTTTGACAAATGAATCTTGATATATTTGTTCTCTAAATTTTTTGTTTTTCTTTAGCTTCAGAAGACTGAAAAGCTAAAACCTATGGAACTAGAACTGAAAAAATTAGAAGATCTTTCTGAAGCTATTGTAAATGATTTTGCTTACATGCGAGCGCGAGAAGAACAGATGAGAGATACGAATGGTAAGTTACATGAAATCATTACATATTAATTTTATGGTTTCTGTTTGTCTGTAGATCTATCCATATGCCAACATATTTCATTGTTAGAAAATGTAAATTCTGATAATTTTAACATGTAGAAATTGCCTCAAATAGGTAAAATTTCAAATTTGGCGAAAGACAAAATTTAAATATTCAAACCTCTAAATGAGTGAAATTCAACTCCAAAATAATATGTCCCTATTTTTCTTAGTTCTGATTCTGCTGATGTTTTGTATTTAAGATTTTATCTGGCGTTTGGCCCAGGCTATAGAAAAATCAAACTTTGAATATCCTATATTTTTCTCAAAAACCAACAAGTTTGAAAATATTTATGATTTAGTATAATACTTTTAGTGGACAAAAAAATTGTATAGCAATGTCTATTTTATAATTGATATCGTTTTGAGACATTTTTATCATGGAGTCTTATCATATCTTTATACATTTGATATGCCTTTTGACTACTATAACTAAGTTAATTTTTGCGCAGACTTTTTTTTTTTCAGGCTTGCATATTTTGCATAAATTAAAT
The DNA here is from genome assembly GCA_035046665.1 of Euphysa ruthae. NCBI lineage: Eukaryota > Metazoa > Cnidaria > Hydrozoa > Anthoathecata > Corymorphidae > Euphysa > Euphysa ruthae. The sequence continues at coordinate 7,717 of JAUZNK010007424.1, forward strand.
TTCGAAGACAGCGAAAGCAGGAATATTTCTTGTAAACTTGAAAAGCAAGATAATACCCAGATTCTGTTTTCAATTAATGATATAAAGTCAACAAAATGGTGTATATTTCATGTAGATCTAATTTTACAAAAAATTCCATTATAAAAAATTTCCCAGTTAAGTTAAAAATTGCTTTCTTAATCTTTTTTGCAAAGTCATCATTTTGGTGTTAAACGTGGCAAAAATCTTTTTAGCTCACTTTAAAAGTTTATTCATAGAATAAACTTTAATTATAAATTTAAATATAAATTTTCCCCAACAAAATTTTGTCTGATGACTAATAACCTACCATATTTTTTTTTGTTTTTGTTTTGTTTTAGAATCTACTAGCGATCGTGTGTTATATTTCAGCATTTTCTCGATGCTTTGTCTAATTGGACTGGCCATCTGGCAGATCTTCTATTTGAGGCGTTTCTTCATTGCTAAAAAGCTCATAGAAAACTAAATCTAACACAAATATTGAAGGAAATTAATAAAGTACCATGCAGGGTGTTCGCTTTCACGTTGATTTTTTTTTATCAAATAACATCAAAATGCGTTCTCTTGTAATTATTGGGAACAAAAGACTTGGTATTTATTTTTGGTGATATACCTGTTTTCATTGTTTGTTTATTTATGGAGTTTGCAAAAAAAATAATGATGTTTTTTGGCATGTCTTATTATTGTTTGTGCATGGTCTCATATTCAAAGAAAGAAAATGTTGCGAAAATTTTCAAATGACAGCTAAATCGCATTCTTTTAGTTTTGCGTTTCCCAGAAAATTTGCTTTCCTTTCCATTTGACTTCTAGCATTTTACGAAATTCATATTTTAATGTATTCTACTTTATTGCATAAAGTTATTTTCTCATAGATTCCCATTACTTATGTTTCACACAACTATATTTTACTCTTTGACAAACATTTTTTTCCCCTAAGTTATCACAATCGTTAATTTTCCTGTAATTTAATTTTTTGCTTTTTAAATTCCTTTACTGTAGCGTGTTTTATACTAGATTTTAGTTTGACTGCATGAAAAAGTGAAATGTCATGAGACGAAACATGTTGCGGTTTGTATTTGCTATGATAAGGATTTTAATGCCTTCTCACTTTGTACTTCTGTAAAAAAAAAAAAAAAAGCATAAAAATCGTTAAGAAATCTAAATTGAAAGTCATATAATTTAAATTTTCCGGGCAAATAAGGCTATGTAATTTTATTATAATTTTATAATGCTGAAGCAAATATTTATTTTTAGGAATTTTATTATAGATATGGTGTCCTGTGTAAATTTATATTAGGTTAAAGGTGAACATGGATTTTGAATTGATAGTTTCGTCGGTGTTTTGAATTTGTTTAAATTTGTTATTTCATTATTTTATACAAAGAATTATTTGACGAATCTTTCTTATATTTCTTTATTACAAAAGCTCTCAAAAATTAAAAGTTAAGCACGCGCCGGTGAAACTGTTATATGCAAGGCTGGCTAAAAAAACAGGCCTGTTAAACTTACGGTAGGAAGCCGTGACTATAGGTGGGAATTTTACTTTCGATTTAGAAAACTTTTCTACGCAAAAAAGCAATGAAGGAAAATCTTTAATTCTGTGGATATCAAACTGCGCTGATTTCAGAGTAATCCTAAAATATATAATTGAAAGTTAATGTAAATAAAAAATAAAAATATACATTTGTTAAATTTGGCTAGGTCCTATAAATTTCCAGAAATGTAAATGTTTCTGATAAATAAAATAAGTTTTGATTTTTTACATTTTTTTTTTTTTTTTTTTTTTTTTTTTTTTTGGAGATTTATTATAAAATACAACAAACATATCCACATTGGTTGAATATAGACATATGCAAATTTAATACGATACACCGCTTTTCAATGCCAAAGTGGTAAAAAAGCTTATTTTGAGTTGAAAAATCTGTCAAAGCAGACAAAACTGCTATTTTCAGATTTAAGTTTGCAGAAAAAGTTATTGAAAATGATTTTCATCATGTACAATAGAATTTGTTGCTTAAATAATCTCAACCGTGTTAAAAATTATTTTTAGGGGTAAAATAGCATATTTCAACTAAAATTAACTAATTCAAAATAACAAGTTATAAAATCGCTATAACTTTAAAACTATATTTTAAATTATAAAAAGCCTAAAACCAATTAATTTTCGATGTACTGATCACGTGTTCTAACCTCATCATCTGAGAATTCTTCCTCTTCAGCTTCATTCAATCCAAAGTCTGTCTCGCACAAAATATCATTCACGTCGTCAGGAAACATGTCTATCCACAATGGGGAACCGTCGTTATTCCATCCATTTTCTACGATAGTATAACATGATTTATGTTGTAAAATGACGATCGCCATATCTTTGTTACAAAGTTTGCTCTTTTGTTTTGTAGTAGCAAGGTATTCTCATGCGGTGGAAGTAAAGCCAAATCAACGATTTTTCTATCTATTGCATACTTCTTTTCAAAGTGTTGCTCTCACTGAATTCACAAGTTTGTCCTTGTAACCGTACAATCCACAAGTTTATTCTTGTAATACTCGTAAAAACGGGTTATTGTCTCAAGGCTCAAAGTTAGATGAAAGCATTCATAAACATATTCTTTTTCATTTCCAGGGAATCCGCTTTCCTTTTTTGAAAAACGAAAACAACGATAGTCATTCTCAGTGGAGTGAAAACCAATCAATGCTTTTTGCAGGGATTGACTCAGTTCAACATCGCTAAGTTAAAATCACTTTCTTGATTTGCCACTACAGTAATCTAAGTACACATTAATTGCAACCAAGATGCTCAAAGCAAGGATAAAAATGCTCTTATACCCAGATGGTGATCGAAGAAAAACTCTTGATCCTGTTGGCAATGTGTGTTGTGTTTGCTACTATATCGACTCGTTGATATCCTGTCGGCAAAGAGTTGATATGTTGCCAAACTGATTCTTCGTATGTATTTGGAAGTTTGAGTAATATTCTTTCTTATCGTTGCTTTCAGATGAAAAACAGGTTGCATTGCTCTTCTCGAGTGAATTATGTTCTTTAGGATGTAACGTTGTTACTTTGACTTCGTGCAGTACGAAAAATAAAAGTTTGCTTTTAACTGTTTGGCTTTTCCCCAATCAGCTGTTGCTATACTCAATATTGAAGATAATGGCCATTTTAGTGCATTACTTGTGTTTATGAAATTCCGAAATTTTTTTTTCCTATTTTATGACTGTCAATTCAAGTAGTTAATCTTTTATCGGTACTTATCAATAAAAAAGTGGTAGCTTTTTCTTCATGAAAATTTTTACCGATACTTCGTCTAAGTACACATTAATTGCAACCAAGATGCTCAAAGCAAGGATAAAAATGCTCTTATACCCAGATGGTGATCGAAGAAAAACTCTTGATCCTGTTGGCAATGTGTGTTGTGTTTGCTACTATATCGACTCGTTGATATCCTGTCGGCAAAGAGTTGATATGTTGCCAAACTGATTCTTCGTATGTATTTGGAAGTTTGAGTAATATTCTTTCTTATCGTTGCTTTCAGATGAAAAACAGGTTGCATTGCTCTTCTCGAGTGAATTATGTTCTTTAGGATGTAACGTTGTTACTTTGACTTCGTGCAGTACGAAAAATAAAAGTTTGCTTTTAACTGTTTGGCTTTTCCCCAATCAGCTGTTGCTATACTCAATATTGAAGATAATGGCCATTTTAGTGCATTACTTGTGTTTATGAAATTCCGAAATTTTTTTTTCCTATTTTATGACTGTCAATTCAAGTAGTTAATCTTTTATCGGTACTTATCAATAAAAAAGTGGTAGCTTTTTCTTCATGAAAATTTTTACCGATACTTTTTTAAAAAAATACATCAAATAGAATCAATTACTAGCACAGATTCATAAAATTATCCTGACTTCTTGGCATCTTGATTTATTGTTCTCCTCATTGATCAAAAGAAGTTCGTAAAGGATAATTGTTTCGAGCTTAGTATGTCAATCCAACAGGTTCCAACAGTTGAATATCAAGCACTGTATCTAGCGTAGTTGGCTTTATTAAATGCAAAGTACTACGGAAACATTCTTTTCCATGTGTCAAGCCTCATTTCGTATTTGTTGGTTTGCACTTCAGTATACATTTGTGTTATAGCTGTATCAGATCCGAATATAGTAACCAAAATTGAGCTGCCCTTCCGATCGCACCACCTCGAATAGAGTGTCTGACTCTAAATATTCTTCATGAAGTTTCAATGGCGCTTTCGTTAAAAGAATTTGTGTTTGCTGCTAAATCTTCCATTTTTTTTGGTATTCTTGGTTTTCCCTCGTCAAATAAAATTTAATTTTGAAGTTACTTTAAAGGCAAAATTTCTGACAATACGATAATTATGCTTGAGGTCGTAACTTATTTCTAATACCGTATATACCCATCTATAAGTCGACTCTTTTTGTACTGTTTTTAAGCCCAAAATATGACCCTCGGCTTATACTCCGAACATAATTTCGTTAAATAATTTCTGCGTAGCCGAATTAAACTCCAGCAAATTCTAACGTTACACTCTTTTGAGTTAATAGGGTGGGAGCGTTTACAATCAAATTGGTAAAAAAAGCTTGTATTGTTTCAAAAGTTGGGGGCCAATGATGTTTGCAATTTATCTTCCGATAATTGTTCACCAGTGAATTTGATTTTTGAATTAAGAAAAATTTGTGGTAGCAAAGTTTAGTTAATACTTTCAGTGTATATTCAACCAATGTATAGTTGGAAAAAAATTTTTTTAGAGATTTTATTTTTAAAATTTTTATTAAAATTCAATTTATTAGAAATATATCTGGAAAATTTCAAGCACTTTGCGCTTATATCTCAAAAGTTATAACGAAAACTGTAAAGCCATTATTTTCGTTTGCCTTAATAGTCCCCTATTAAACGTCAAAATTAAGATCTAGACCCCTAAAACTAATACTAACTTTGAGTGATTGCCACCTCACCAGACCATTTACCATCCCGATTGTAAAATTATAAGGTTAACACTGCTCAAAAACAGCAGTGTTTTTGAGCAGTGTTAACTGCTCAAATTCACCCTCTAGGTGGCTAGCTCCTTATTCACCTGGCCTATTTCTTCATATTCTATGTCCAGAGTCTCCTTTTTGAGTATTATAAGGTTTTAGCAGCCCAAAGAAAATTATTTCATTTCAGTTAAAATGGAAACATATGATTTAAGAGCTGCTTTGAGCACTTTATAATGAAAAAAATCTTCCTGACACCAAAATTTTAATAATTTAAATTGTGGCTATACTCATCCCTTTTGCTAAATTATATCTACATCTCTCTTATTACCGGGAAAATTTCGAATGAATTTAAATTTACCTCTTACTGTTCACGCCTTTGTTTTAAGACAGGAAACAAAATATTATAGATGTTTAAGATTATTCGAATGTTAATGATTCTTTTTTTAACATTTAGACAATATTAAAATTGATTTGGTTTTGATTTCGTAAGTATTGTCTAGATTTAATTATTCTCTACTTTTCAAAAATTAACAAAGAAATGCGAGACCAAATATGAAAAAATAGGCATGAATTTTGACCCGAATTTCTAGTCAGCAGAAAAAAGATTTTTCTTAATATAGAGAATTTTTCGCGTTGTTGCCAAATGAGCTCGAGCTTACGCAAAAAGTAAAATTTCGCGAGAGTAAGCTTTCTCGGTTCGTAGAAAAAAAAATTTTTTGGAGAAAATACAAATTTACGAATTTTAGATATTTTTATGGATAGTAACTTTCTTTTAAGGTTTTGGAAAAACCCAAGGCGGGTCCCAAGGTTTTTTTTTTTATTTTTTCTAATTAACTGAAAGTTTTTTTTCTAAATTGGGAAAAAAACTTTTCAGTAAATTAGATAAAAACAAATTTTTAATCTTTTTCCTCTGAAGTCAAGAGAATCATTAAGTAATAATATACTGGTTTATGAGCACGCCTGATACACGTCGATGTCACATGTTACACGCATATACACATCAATGAGATTTTTTTCTACAAAGGAGGAGAGATCGGTTTGATTTTTATAATTTATGATCGCAATCTTAACAAACGATATAATTTATGTCAAAAATCATAACAAACTTTAAATGACTTAATTTTTTACGATGGATTAGAAAGACACATTAATAATATATTCTTTTTACGAAGGAGTGTTCGGCTCTTTAATTTTATAATTTATGAGCACGATCTGAACAACGAGATAATTTATGTCAAAAATCATAACAAACTTTTTTTTAAATGGTTGAACTTTTAATTTCTTGAAAAAAGGTTCTAAAAAGTTTGATAATAAAGTATAATGGATAATCATTATATTTCAAATATAAATGATCGAAGCCATAAAGAAAATATTTTGTTACAAATGTATAATGATATTGAAGACAATAGATTTACTGACATTAATTTGGTGTTTGAGAATAAGTCAGTAAATGTTCACAGAATTATATTAGCTGCTTCATCACAAGTATTCTCAGCAATGTTCAGTACCAACATGAAAGAAAAACACGAGCGAAAAGTCGACATGACGTCATCTGGCTTAAGTTCTGAGCATTCCCATGAATTTATTAAGTTTTTATATACTGGCGAATTGGCACTGACAACAGAAAATGTTGTTTCGTTGTTATTATGTGCAAATTTTTTCATGATCTGCACACTAAGAAAGGTTTGTTGTGAATTTTTAGAATTTATCCTTTCTACTAAGAACTGTTTTTTGATCGAAGAAATTGCTAAACAATTTCAAATGTATGACTTAAACAAAAAAGCAATAAAAATGATTCATCATAATTTTGCTTCAATAACGGAAGAAATTCAGTTCTCTCATCTTACCTACGATTATGTATTTCAATTGCTGTCTAGTGACGATATTGAAATTGATAGCGAAGACGATGCTTTTATAGCTGTTGAAAATTGGGTTAATTATGATCCTGAAAATCGAGCCAAATACTTTGAAAAGTTGTTATTCAACTGTGTAAGATTACAGTATCTATCAGAATATTTTATCTCTAATCTAAAGTCACAAGAATTTGGAAGTAATAAAAGTCTGATAGTTGATATACTACATTCTAAAAGTAGCTTTGAATTAAAGCATAATCCTCGTAAATGTCTAGATACAGCACCGGTTCTCATGACTACTGGTGGTTACGATGGAAGCACTTGTATGATATCATCTTTTGTTTTTAACTTTGAAAAAAATACATGGAAAAATCTTGCACCAATGAAGACATTACGTCATGGACATGGTGCCGTTAATTTAAATAAAAAAATGTTTGCTGTCGGTGGCTTTAATAGTCGGAAAGGACCTATTTCAAATGTAGAATATTTTAATCACACTCGAAATGAGTGGCTTAAGGTAAAATCAATGACCTATAAAAGAAAGTCATTAGGTATATGCGTGTACGATAACAAAATTTTTGTAAGTGGTGGATTAGATGGTAAATACAATGCTTTAGACACTGTGGAGTTCTACGATGACAAAAATGATATTTGGTATATGTTTCATTCAATGAACCAAGCACGTTATGATCATTCATTCGTTGGTTGTGAAAAAGGATTATTTTTAATTGGTGGGTGGAAGCTTTCAACTGTTGAACATCACAGAGGCGATGCAGGTTGGGTTATGTTGTCTTCTATGGCTATCCAACGGGCTGGTGCTACAACAATAGAGACTAACAATAAAATCTATGTATTCGGTGGGTATGACGGAAACGAATGTGTAACGTCTGTTGAAATCTATGATATTGATCTTGATACGTGGGTATTACAACGTACATTTCAAATTCCTAGATGGAAAACAGGCTCCGCATTGTTTAATAATAAATTGTACATTATTGGGGGTAGAGATTACACATGGAAATATCTAGACGATGTCGAAAGCTATGATTTTAAGTCAGGAATTTGGAGCAGAGAATTTTCATTACCATGTAAAGTTATGGGTCTCGGCTGTGCAGTACTGAACGTGCCAAAACATTTTTTATAGACGAATTTTTTTTTTTTTTTTTCTTCTTTTTTTCTAAATAAATATTTTATTACAAACTAACTTTTTTTTTTTTTCTCGATGTTAATTTGAGAAAATAATAACTCTTGGTCCTGGCTTTTAAAATATATTCTTAATAAATGATTTTAAATGAGCGTTGCTTAATCTTTGTTTTAACTCTTATCCTGGCTATTGTATTTTGGTACATCTGTTAACTGCTAAAATATAAATTCGGGTAAAAATATTCTTTTATTAGTATGGTTTAGGTTGTTTTTTATGCAAGGCACGAACAGTTTACTTTGCTTGGGGTTAGTTGTTAGCCTTAGATAGAAGATCTCTCTGTATGTCAACCCCAAGATAAAAAGAGCAATAATTGTTATATTAGGTAGAAAAATATTCGAGCTGTAAAAAATTTGTTCCAACACCTCATCAAATCAATTAGATGATCTGCTATTCATACAAGCAGGTTAAGTATATAACTTTTACAGTGAACATTGATTATCTTTGAAACTTTTGCTGCAAAAGTAGATGTTAATGATATTGTAGCCAATTCTTTGAAAATATAAATACCTTCAACTGTTATGGGTGCTTTTTTCCTATAATCAAATGAAAATGTATTGATCGACTGAAATTAAAATTTTTGGGGACACAAAATAACGATAATTGAATACTATATTTAAAAATTTCATGAATTTGTTTCTTAATACAAAATTTTACGAGATTGATAGGGGTAAAAAGTTAAAAAAGAGGCCCTAAAAAATTACCAACAGGGTATTTTGAGATTATACTTCATTTAAAAATTCGTTACCTATTAAAAACTCGCTCTACAAAGACAATAAACACAAGTTGTATCTATAGCATATTAGCTTGCTACCTCAGCTAGATTTGATAGTATTTTGATCGAAAACTTCTTAGTCGTAACGGACAAAGTTCACTCCCCTCTCTAATGTTACACATGCAAATAAACTCAGTCTTACGTAACCAGTTCCACAAATCACTTTATTCATGTTCAAGAAAAAATTGAACATTTAAAAAAAGAGCTAAAGCGCATTTTTATTGATACAGTTAGCAAAATACTACACTCTAAAATTTCGTGACAAGATATTATGCGTATATATAATCTACAATCTAAATATAAGCGACCAGATGCCGCTTACAGCAGAGATATGATACATTTCTTGCAAAATATAATATTTGTATCTAAGCAGTACTAAAATGAAAACTTAGATAAAAAATGACTCTTTAAACAGAATAAATAATTCATTAAGGCTGCAATAGTTTTGTCAGGGCAGTGACCTAACAAGGTGTTTGTGGCAGTAAATAATACATTTATAACCAAAATCTTTCGTAATGATATATTAAATATTATAATATATAATGTGCTAGAATTGAACACTGTGATTATATTAAGCTCTAAAACTATACCTTTAGGGTTCAAAATATTATTAAAATCAAAAACCTATTTAGGCAATTAAAGGTACTTACCTAACACCCTTTACGTGTTATTTTTACTTGAGATACTTGAGATGAGAATGTAATGGAACAACATCAATGATTTAATATGAAATGATTAGTTTGGGTTTTAAAATACTTATTATACAAGCGAAGGAATCGCTTAGCAAATAATTTAGTTAAACATACATTTCAACACTCTTAGACGCTAATTACCTATGAATAAAAAATTATAAGGGTATTCAAACCTAAACAATTATCTAAAAGGTTTAAAAACCTTTCTAGGAAAAGTAGAAAATATATTTCTTTATAAACAAAACTGAACTAAATACCAAATAATTCTCTAAGAATTCAAAAAATGTACTCTAAAAATATACTCTCTTATTAAAATATAACTGAACTAGAAATGTTTGAAAATATATGCATTTAAAAGATTATATCATTTCACATAGAAGCTGATACTCTCCAATTGATAAAGTTAGCTCTGCTGACATATTAACTAGTGGACTACATATTTACTGAGGTAAAATATAAACGTCACCATCTACTAATTTGTATTTAACTCATATTTTTCTCGTCAAAATTTTCATAATATTTACACATGAAATGTTTGCATCCTTTAAAGATGGAATGATTACATGAATCAGTGACATTCATTCAGCGACATTAAAACCCAACATGATGCAAAGATAAAACCTTTCCTGCGTATTTGGTGGTGAATATAAGGGAATGAAATTTCCTTTGGTTATATCAAACAATCATTTTTTACAGGTGTTAGGTTTTTATTTTAATATTACACTAGATTTAAAGGGACACAAGAAAAACTCATAATCAAACAACCTGTTCTTTTAATTCCAATATTAAAATTAAAGTATAGATAAACCAAAAAAGTTTACGCATTAACTTTAACTATGAAACTCAACTTTGCTGCTGATAAAAATTACGATCGTGCAAAATGAGCAAACTGAAATGAAAAAAGGAGGAACAATGGTTTTTCTACAGAAGGTAACATTAATAATTAGGTTTGTTTACATGTCGATATGTCGATAGCGCTAAAAGGCATTAATATCTTAAATGTAATTTATGTGAAAATAAAACGATTGTAAACATTTGCTAAGAAATTATTTATTTGTTAAAAAGCACAGATATCGAATCATTTTCGCTGGCTTGATATTAATAATGCTTTGTTTGCATTTGCAAGAACCAGTAGTATTGCAAGATAATTAATTCGTGCAATTTATAGATCTCACGTTAATCTTCATTAATTTTTATTTTTAATGGAAAAATGCTCTATTACAATTAATTCGATAGCGGATTCCGCCAATTGACCTTTTTTCTGATATAGCTGCAATATTTGTTTACCTTTTTCACCCAATGCATTCTGGTATGTCTAGGGATCAAACTTATATATCGAAGAAGGCCATCTGTGGATTAGCACAGCTTCTGGGAGCAGGTAAAAGAAAGGGACGTGTTTTCCTGGCTAGATGTGGAATTTTCCAAAATTAAATTGATATAAGTATGGGTAAAGGGGATCACTGTTTATTACCATATTTTTTGTGGTACATATTTTACTCTTTAGGTATATAATATCAATAGTGGAGTTATCAATACCCCTTCCTTTTCTCTTGAAATTAAAAAAATATTATTTTGAAAATTTCATGCCTGTGATATGATTTTTTATTTTCTATTAACATAAATTATAATCATGCAGGTTAAAAGTTTTAAATAATTTTTTACCCTGGTTCTATTTTTCTTAATGGTATGTTTTGATTTCTGAATCTTAAACTTTTGCGACGTATCGTGATACTGGCTATCGAATGGTTTTAAGACGGACAAGCCGCCTCTACAGAAGGACGTCTAATATTATGATTCAGTTGTTTTAGCATACTGTCATGAGCAGAAGAAAAAATATTCCGAATTATGTTAAACCATAAAACTCATGTATGTATGTATGTATGCAATAAAATCTAAAGCTTTTTTATTTGCAATTTGTTTTTTTATAAAACACCAGGAATGATGAATTCTTTCCATTATTTTGGGATTTCTTTTGGTTTTATACATAGATTATTTGATGCTTCTGATATGACTTTTCAGTCATTCAGTCATTACATCTAAAAAAAACATTGCCACAATCAAACTTGACATGGAACATTTGGCTTACTTGAAACTCAACAGAAATTTTTTTATTTCACTGGAGTTTACACTTAAATTCAAAATATTTTCTGTTATTTTTTGACAATATTGCGGTTAATAACAAAAAAAATTAAGAGTCGGTCAGTCGCAGTTGATCAGTTATACAAAAAAGGGACTAACAGAGTATCATAACAAAATTGAACAAAAAATGTATCTAATAAGTGCTAATAGTATTAAACTTCTTCTTCTTCTTCAAAAATGAATTCTGCAAAAAGTATTTTTATTCTTAAATTTAAAACCAGCTGATAGAGTACTATCCAGTAAATGCCTGGGAGAGCAAAAAAAAAAAAAAAAAAAAAAAAAATGATTTTGCTAGAAAATTTCTTTTATTATCTATTTTAACCAACGGTTTAAACGTAAAAATATACAAAAAAAGAAATTTTTATTACAATCTATTTTACCTAACGGTTTATGCTTTAAACCGATACAAAAAAGGGAACTAACATTGCATGAAATAAAAACTTTGCTCATAATTTAGGAACTAGTAAACATGACATTTTCTAACATTTACCTGACAAACCCTGAGTGGAGAGACAATGGGTCACTATGTTTTAAATAAAATTAATTCCAAATTTTTATATAGAAAATAATTTTTAATACTAGCCTTACTGCGTTCTCTATGCAATACTCTGATTCAACCTCACTTTGAATATGCATGTTCTGCCAGGTATTTTGGCCTCGACGAATCACTTAAAATCTCTACGCAACAGCCACTTAAGGTTAGATACACAATTAATAAGATACACCGTGGGAAAAAATTGTCTGTCATCAAAAGGTCCCTTTATATTCCTATTATTTCTAATGAAATAAAATCAATCACAAACTATAACGTTTTTAAACATAAGATCAAGAAAGCATTTTTTACCTCTCTGGATATAGTTCGTAGGCCTAATAAATATATACTATAATTCCGTAAAAAACACTTGTTGTTATTTCTTGTTTTCTCTTGTCTTGTAATTTTCTTAGCTTATGTATATTTGTTTGTGACAGAATAAATACTTACTTACAAGAGCAATTTTAGACCAAGAAAATTTTTAAACTAATTCCCTAAACTAATTAACTAATTCCCATTTTATCAATTTTTTGGTGTTATTAATCATGGTTGAGATCGCGTGTGTATCTTCTGTTGAATGAGCCAATCACGGACGCTGTTGAGAAATGCGTTTGTGTGGTCTTCAAGTCAATAAGGGTTTGGATATACCCAATCTCATTAACTTGAATCTAACAAATGTAAATAAATACTTCACTTCCACCCGAAACGGCTGTGGCTTAGGGGCCACATCCATACCTAACTTGCCATGCTTATCGGAAATATGCCGGAAGTACGTATGTACATCCAGTACAATGCCAATAAGAACGTGGAAATTTGGTCCAAAAGTTACACAAATATATTCTACGATTTTTTTCATGTTCAGTTTGTTCACTGGCTTCCATCGCAGACTGACTGATTAAAAATATGTAGCAGTAAATGGATTGTCATAAAACAGCAGTGTAAATATACCCTTAAATATAATAGTAATATCTATGATGGAGGGTGTTTGTTTGTAGGTCTCTTTTAAACAATTTATCGTGTATGTATAACCTTAAACAAATTACGCTTTTACAATGCTGTCGTAATGATGAATCAGTTATAATAATAATCAGTTAAAGACAATAAAAATCTAATCATAAAAAAAAAAACTTTTTTGCCGATAAGGACATAGGTATGCATGTTAAAGTTCTTATCGGCATATTTACGATAAGCGTGGCAAGTTGGGTATGGATGTGATCCCTTACCAGATATATGCTGGTGGTGGGTGATTTCAAAGGTTTGCCATTAAGTGTGGCAAGATGACAAAAATAAAAACCTGCCATTTTACCTTCGCCACTTTCAGTTATTTTATAACCAATACCGCTTTTAAATTCAGCTATGAACATCTCAAAATTGCAAACATCAATTCAAAGCCTCATCATGAGTGTAACACTTGGAAACAGTTTCGGTAGTGAGGAAGAAGTTTTCACTAGACCTTCCAAAAATTCTCCAGCTATGCAAAAACTAAATAAGCAGCCAATGGCAAGCACACTCAGGGTTTCAAAGCTGAAAAAAAATCCAGAATATCAACAAGAAAATAATAATAGCAAAATCTCAGGTATATTTTCAGACTTTTTATTTTGGCTTATATCTTTGCTTGCCCACTTAAAACCCCTTGTTTTTTGAAGGATCAAAACTGACAAAAAATTATTCTGAGATATCGTCAGTTTTAGATTTTCAAGTTTTATTTCAAAATGGAGTAGTATTTTTTTCCTGTACACAAAACAAGAGAAAAAAATAAATGAGCTTTTCACGTCATTAAGTTAGAAGAAAAATTTACTATTAAATTTAATTTTGATAATTTGACACCTCTCAATTAATTTTTTAGATTTTCTAGTCTGAATAAATATTTAAACATACATGAGAAGAGTGTCACAATATAAGGGCTGAAATAACAAATTGGCTCTTAATTTACTATTTGGCTATGTTTACACTTTTATTCAACTTGAGTTAACAATAACTGTAAATAATTTCTTGGTATGATCTATATAGCATGTAGCTTTGAGTTTATGCGTGACTTTAATGATATCATACCCCCATGACTTAATATTTTATTTTTCCAAAATGTCAAAGTTTCTTATCATTTTATTCATCCTTAAATTATTTGCTAAATCAAATATTTTCATTTTTAATTTAGTAATTTTAGTATAAATGCAAAAAATGACCTTTTCAACTTTGTGTCATTTTACGGTGTTTCATGCTAATGCAATACCTATGTGATTTGTTGGTGCACTGATGATGTTATTTTTATAATGTGCATGCATGTTTTGACAATGTATTTTTTTTCTAATGCAAAATTTTAGCATTTTAAAAATTTTAAAATAATTATATACTCTAATCAAGCAAAAGTCTAAAATAATTTCGAAATTTAATAAATCTAACTACAGTTGAATTGTTGCTTCAACGAAAAAAATATAATAATTTTTACAAAATGAACAGATGCAAACGTGCGGTCCACAACAAACGCTCCTGGGATTTGAAATTTAAGGCGGTTATTAATAAAACACTTTTGTCGACGCGATTTAATGCCTGCGAGCAAAAAAAAAAAAAAAATATATATATATTTGCAAATTGCATCTCCCCCTTTTTTAATTTTTTTCTAAACAATGTTGCATGATGATTTTTCTTGGGCCGAATAACACCACCAGAAAAAATAAAACAACATTGTTCAGCGGGGAAGGGCAGCAGTGTATGAAATTTTTTCCGTGTTTGTCAGTAGCAAATTGAAAAAAATATCCAAACTAATATACACACCACCTCATAATTCATGCTTCTCAATGTCTTTTAAAGATTTGTGGCTATTAAAATAGCCGTTTTCGTTTTTAAAGATGTCGATGGAGCTCAACATGTTCGCAAATATAACCTTTTCGATTAGTTGAGCCCTTCTACCACTACCTCCACTTAAAGGAACACCTCTTTCTTCTTAAGATCTTCGACTTTCCATTTCCGTAAAACTTCTTCAGTAAAAACAATGATGAAAGTACAGCCTTTATCCGTAAAGATTTGTTTGAACCCTGGATGTACCAGGATGCATTGCGCGATAAAGGTAAATAAATATTGCGGCCGTATTAAGAAAAAGGTCTATTGAAGTGAAAAAATTTTAAATGGCGTAATCTTTATTAGAAGCCATAATTAGTGGCAAAAAACATTAGCAAGAAGAGAAGTGTAACGTTTGTTACCTGGCTACCTTTATCTACAGTGCAAGTATCATCGGTACATACTTGTATTAGATAGTTATTTTGTTTGAACCGTTTTAAATTATTGTGTAATTGTTGTAATGGGTCTTTCTTGTTCTTATTTATTTTTCTTTTCTTTATTTAATTTATTTACCAACATGAAAGAAGGTTATTTCAACGAGGAAGAGTTTTTTTGTAGGAAATCATGGACAAAGAGGCAGTTAGAGAAAGTCACTTGATCAGAGAACTTGAGTCAGCTAAGGTGAGGAAAGAGAATATTATTTATTTTCAGAAAGAAAAGGAGCAAAACACATAATTCTCATTGCAATCCTTTGGAGAGAGTATATTTCTTTCAACTGAGAATTCCCTTTCTGGCCCCAACTTTGATAGCCATAGGTCAAGTGGGATGAAAATAAGGAGAAATAGAGGCATATGGCAAGGAAAATCACCAACTCATCCCTTTATCAAAAACTATGGTTCAATCCTCTAAAAAAGTTAAAGTTAATACACCAGACAAAAATTGTTTGCAATTCCAATCTTTTGCGTTATCATCAAGTACAAATCTTCTATCCTCTCCTCCTTCATCGTCAAATGTCAATTTTAACAATAATAATGAATCAATCAAGAGTATAATCAAGGGTATCACCAACAAAGCAAACATTAAGAAAAAAAAATTAAACCGTTGCATCAAAAGTTAAGAAGAAAAGAAATAAAAATAACGTCCTTAAGCTCTGTGATTTCTGATTTAAAAGAAAGGAAGTTATTGTCAAATGATGCAGCAACAGTGTTGTCAGAGAATTTTTCAGGATTGTCGTAGGAAGTTTTTAAAAACCAATTGAAGAATCAAAATGTAACGCAACAAGGCCATAGGTTTAGCGATGAGATAACAAAAATTTGAACCTCACGATCATGAATATATTAGAAAACTCATCTGTAAATTGTATCATTAAAACCATGCTTTGCCATCAAAAAATGAAGAATTATGAATTATGAAGTCCTCATAAAATGAAAGTTACCAAATTGAGAGATTTTCTATGTCTTCGAGCCTTAAAATTTAGTGGAAGGAAATGTGAACTTGTAACACGAGCATTTGCAGCTGTAGAAAATAAAGTCGCTATAACCAAGGTGTTTATAGTTTAATCGACAGTTATTATGAACCCAATAAAATCTGAAATCGATAATGAATTTACAAAGATGATCAAATATATAGGCTAAAAAAACAAAAAACTTGTCCACATGGTTGGTATATGTAATGTTTTCAAAGTCGTGTACGGAAAAATTTTTTAAAGACTTATTAGCATTATTTTAATTTAAGTAAGTAAGTATTTATTCTGCTACAAACAAATATACATAAGCTAAAAAAATTAAAAGACAAGAAAAAAACAAAAATAACAACAAGAATAAACATTAAGATAAAAAACAAATGGTGGAAAGGATAGGCACAAAAATTAGCTGTCACAACAATTTTTCCATTGTGGTCCCGTTATAGATCACACACAAAAACATAGAGATTAAAAACAAATTGTAATCAATTTATAAAGATTTGCGAAAGAATGAAAAGCTTGTTGGCAAGCCAAAGTTAAAAATAGTATATGGTAATTGATGATAGAAGAAAACTGCAACAGAATTCAATAAACAACAAATTTTCTTACGCTACCAATTATTACTATACAATAAAGCTGTAGCTAAATAGAAATAAATTTCCTTTCGACAGCATTGAAATTATTTTTGATTTGGTTTTGATCTATTGGAAGAATAGTTTATACAAAAAAAAAAAAAAAAAAAAAAAATTGATTTTATGGTGTATACCATACATAATGACATAAAAATATCGTTTTTAAATTTAAAAATATATTTCAATTTAAAATGAATTTAAATTTAATTTCAGTATGTAACACCAGCTTTTATAAAAAAGCGGAATTAAATATTAAAGAAATTTGATGTTTACATTCGAATGGAATGTTAATGATTCTTTTGTTTAAACGTTTAAATAAAATTCTCTGTGGACAGT
>JAUZNK010007435.1:0-25102 GCA_035046665.1 Euphysa ruthae
TAATGAATTTTACATCTATAGGAACTATTCTGAACAAATTATAGAAGATTCTCTAATGAATTTTACATCTATAGGAATTATTCTGAACAAATTATAGAAGATTCTCTAATGAATTTTTCATCTATAGGAACTATTCTTAATAAAGTATAGATTCTCTCATCAATTTGGCCTCTACAGGAACTATTGTGAACAAATTATAGAAGATTCTGTAATGAATTTCAGTAAATTTTCATTAACTTTTAACTTATTGAAGACTAATTTTAATTTTCAATTAAAATCTCCAACCTGAAAATTTGACCAACATTAAAATAAAAAACATTATTGTACCCCATTAACAAGAAGCACTGCTGATCGTCCCCGTTAACGACAAGCACTGCTGAACGTCCCCGTTAACAACAAGCACTGCTGATCGTCCCCGTTAACGACAAGCACTGCTGATCGTCCCCGTTAACAACAAGCACTGCTGATCGTCCCCGTTAACGACAAGCACTGCTGATCGTCCCCATTAACAACAAGGGGACTATGAAAAGAAAATTTCAACAGAAAAATTTATATTACCTGAACATGGTTTCTGCTTCTACATCAGCAAACCACACCTTTAAACGAGTATTAAACCGGTCACCGTGTACTTTGACAGTGGCTACATCAGGTCCACCAATTAACTAAAAATTTGAGATTTACTTCATTAAATGCATTCATCAAATGCAGTTATTCTCTGCAGAAAAGCCAACAAAAGCGCTAGCCAACAATGCAGAAAAGCCCTAGCCAACAATGCAGAAAAGCGCTAGCCAACAATGCAGAAAAGCGCTAGCCAACAATGCAGAAAAGCGCTAGCCAACAATGCATGGGTTTATCTGTTGATAAAACGCAAAAATGAAGAGCCTTACCTGTGGGTGAATCAAAGTGGTTTATATGTAGACTAGTAACTACAGAAAATTAACCAAGCTACACTCATGAACTGTGATCCAACAAAACAAGGGTTTGTGGATTAACTACAAAAACCTCCCTGGCCGTTTAAGCACTATATAAGTCAGACAACTTGCGTTGATTAGCTACATGTAAAACCCATCATCTCTTGATAGTTCTAGCGATGATCCAATTTATCACACTGCACAAGCTCCAAAAAATTACTACACGATTACTAACACTACAAGCAACTTGCTCCGGCAAACTTACGTGATTTATATACAGACTACTAACTATAAGAAATTAACTGAGCTACATTGATAAACTATGGGACAGTGAAACATGTGTATGTATATTAACCATGTAAACCCCTCTCCCTTTCAGGAGACCCAGAACTCTATGTAGATCTGGTAATGTATCAAAAAGCTTTATGAAAAACCCACTTTCTTCGTATAGTTCAAGTACTGACCCAATTTATCAGACTTGTGGAACAAAAAACAAGTGCCAAAAATATAAACCTTGTTTGAATAACCTTCTATACAATTGATTTTTGTCTTACACCTTTAAAAAATATTTCACACCATATACGAAGTAGAATTGTAAATATGTGAAACAAGTAGAAATACTTTATTAAAAATTTGATTTTAGTTTATTGTTTAGAATTAGAAGTAATCTAGGCAAACCCTTTTTTTGCAAATTAGCCAAAATACAAAATATGAAATTTTTACAGGAAAAAACATCTTCGCTCAATCATGTGGTAGGCAAATTATGAAATAGAAAATATCGAAACATATCAGATCTATCAGTAGATAAATTTTAGTAAAAAGCCCAGTAAACAGAGATTTAAAAAACAAACAGCTGTAAGACTCAGATGATATAAAAGTGAATTACCAGTAAGGTTACTCAACAAACCGTTATATCAAAAATATGACCTAACAGTGACAACATAAGTATTAATACCAATATTATTACAGTTTAGTAAGGAAGTACTTGCTTACCAACATGTTACCAAGGGGAATCAGGTTTATTGGTAAAATTAATATGGGTGTAATTTGTCACTGAGTGCACAGAAAAAAGTGATGCTCTTTTGAAACTGGTCTACCAAACGGGTAACAAATATGTAATTCTAATTTTTATTCTTTTTTTTTTTCAACAGAGATTTTTTAAAGTAATGTTTCTCTATCATCTATTAAACCACACTAATCATTTTTTAAGAGCAAATAGAACTTTATGCTGAAATGTAGTGATTCTTGAAAATTCTGGAAAAACGCTATAGGAAGTTCTGCATATTATTTCCTTGAAATAAGACAAAATGAATTTTTTCTGAACCAAAAATTGTAAGAATTTTAGTCAAAATAATATTAATAATAATAACAGCTTAAGGTTTAAATATCAAATATGGCGGCTAGATTTAAAAGTTTTAATACGAAAAACGTTATTTCAAGAAATAAAATATATAAATAATAATATAAATAATAATATAAATAATAATATAAATAATAATAAAAATAATAATAAATAAATAAATAATAATAATAATAAATTATAAACTTGTTCTCCAAAATTATGAGTCGTGAGAATCCCGAAACAGCAAGATCTTTGATAAGCAGAAGCCTTCGCCAAACTAAAATTTTGTTCCAGAAAGCAGCATTTTAAGCACTAAAATTATTTTTAATCATGTAACTATCACCTATAAAGTGAGAAACAACTTATTTTCACAATAAAAATGTCACTCTAATTTTACTGATTAAAATAAATAAAACAGCACATTACAATGATTGCGTGAATTAATCTTTTAACATTCAACCGAATTTTGCATAAATTTTTGCAATGTTTTACTGAAACAATGAAACCCTATTTCAATTAATAGAGAGAAAGACTTACATCTAAATTTATGACCAGAGGTACTGGACTGACTTTACTTGAGACAGGACCAGCACCCTCACAATACTTGTATGTAGTTTTATCTAAATTAGAATTTAGTTATATTGGCACCCTCGTAAATATTGGCACCCTCGTAAAACTTAATTGCTGATTCCTCTAAATCACAACACAGATGAACGATTTTTTCCAATAAATATTTATGAAAATAACAACAGTTAACAGTTAAAAAACATATTAAGAATTAAAAAGCGATTTTGTGAATCCTAAATTTCCCCACCCAAATGTAAATGGAAAAATAGCCGGGATGTTAAGGCTTAGGTCTGGAGACGCTGTGTTCCCGTAATTAGGCAGGGGAAAATCATTCAAAGTGGATGCATGTAAGACTACGCAGTATCTGTAAGTTATTTTGATAGGAAGTGAGAAAGCTATGGAGAATCCAAGATTTTTTTATTTTAAAGATGAAAGGCGGACTGATAAGGTTATTAATATAAACATAGTCGGCAACTGAATGACGTTGATTAACATTATGATAGAAGTAATTCTTGAGAAAAGGAGATTTTAGTTATTGAATGAGAATAGGAAAGCAAATAAAACATTCACCTTTGACATATTCCGAATCTAATATGAAGTATAAAGTAAATGTAGAATTTATAAAATGAATAATGAATAGAAACGAAATATAGTTATTGCTATTTTTGATATTTAATCATCATACAACAATAAATAATTCTTTGCAGGTTCAGAATATATATTCAATTTTTTCCATCCAAATTTCAAATATAGAAATTAAGCGGAATAAAAATGCTTAAATAAAATCAATTATAACATATCACCTGTACTTATGATGGTCCATGATGCTGCGTCTGATATTAATTCCCTTTTAGAGTCATTAGGAACAGGTGTTGACTAAAAGTAAAACCTCAAATAATAAATAAACAAATCCAACTTTTCCTAAACAATTTGTAATCTAAACTTCTGGATGAAACTTCTAAATAAGGAGTAAAATGTGTTTACAATTTTGATTTGAGTTTTTGTATAAAAACTTATGCAAAACAGAAGTTTTGAGAAAAACTTTAAAGCTGGTTTTTCTGGAACTTGGCTGACACAGGAGAACAACATTGGAAAAAACTATTTGGTATCTTAAGGATTAAAGAAACGTTTTTCTATTGAAAAAAATTTTTTTTTTAATCATATTAATCTATTTTTTCACAGCACAAACTCAAACTAACTGCTTCATACTGCCAGAATGATTGTCTTACCTTTTTATTTTTTACTAGTATTTTTTTTCCGTAAAATTTTATAAAAATATCAAAAATTTTCATTAAAAAATCTTAAAGAATATCTTTTGACACCTGTTAGATTAATATAGTAATTCAAAGCAGTTTTATGATAAATAAAATAGGAAATATTTGTAAGAATTACAATAGTATAAATTTTATTTCTGAAAATATGAAAAACCTCATGCAAACATATCTAATCAAAAATGATCTTGCTTCTGTAACTCCAATTGAGATATATGCGGAATTTTCATGTGTTTAATTATTACTTTACTATCATGAAAATTTCTGTGAATAAAGCCATCACATCTCACAACAAAATTAATTTTGACCATTTACCAAAAAAAAAAAGAAGCAAATCTCTCAGTTTTTTCACTTTATTATTCTATCAAGGCATCATGAAAACTTTATTTTCATTCTACAGTTAATAAAAATTGTTATAAAAGTCAAAGAAATACCTGTATAGGCTGTATAGGCTGTATAGTCAAAGTATAGGCTATAAATAGGGCTCAGAACCCTAACAAAAATTTCCTAATCAATAATTATTCATAAAAACTGGAATCCTCAAATTTTATTGAAATAAAGTCACAACTTCCCAAGACAAAGCTAAGAAATGGTTTCTGGGGAAAATTGCGTGGAGGACTAATAAGTGAAGCAAAATTCAATCAAGTAACAATTTGAGAAAAAAAAAATTAAGACATCCACAGAAATAAACTAAAGGACTAAATAAAATATATAAAGCATACCTTGAAGAGGATAATTTTTTCTTGGTTCAAACTTAAGTAACTTTCAGAACTCTTCACATAGAAAGCAACTTTGTGTAGCTGTGATACTGGATCGTCTGCTTCTAACATTACTGACTGTTTATCTACCTTACGAATAATCTAAGAACAGAAATAAACATGATATAAAAATTAGCTTAGGCATTAAAAAAATAATTGGTATATTTCCATTTATTTCTGAAGATAAAGAAAATCTTGCTGTTTCACAATTTTAGCTCTATTGACTTCAATGGCAATCCATTAAAAAATATGATACGGAAAAAAAGAAAAAAAAAAAAAAAAAAAAAAACCTTAGTTTAGGAAGTTTTTTTGATTAAAAGATGCCATTGTTTCTACAACTATGTAAAACTATGTAAAATTTTTATACCGATATTTTTGGTGCAAAAATGAATGGTCAATAGTTTTTGGTACTTTACATCAAATTCTCAGTGAAGCGATGATGTTATTTATCTTTTTTCTAAAACTTTATTTCTCAAAAAGCAAAAAGAAGAAAATCAAGAAAAACTGATGCGATATTTTAAAACGCAATACGGAAAAAAAAACAAGCCTTGCATTGCAAGTATTTCAATTTAATTTCTTCGATATTATATGACTTAAGAACATTGTGACATAGCGACTTTTTTCATGAAATAAATAGAGAAAGGATCCTCTGTTTAATAACAAGGTGTCATTATTATACTACTTTTTTTAATGCATAACATATGAAAGATATATGAAATAATATAGAATAGTACTTCATTTTGTTGACCTCACTTTATTATGTGAATAATTGGCGCATCGGTTTATGGAATTCCATATCGGACAATAAAAACATAGGTGTGGTTGCAATAACATGGAATATCACTTAAAGAACAGTGGTTAACAATTTGATGAGGTAACAAAAATTTGATATGAAGTAACAAAAATTTGATATGAAGTAGTAACAATAATTTTATATGAAGTAACAAAAATTTGAGAATATCAGTTCTGCCACCAATATTTATTTTTTATATAGTTAAATTTGTTTTGTTTTTTTTTTTTTAAATAAACATAACATTTTTACTTTCTAATATGAAAATAAGGAAATGGAAATTGTTTCTGTAATTTTTTTAAAGAGTTTGCCCAATCAAATTGTTATTGCAAAATATTGTTTATAATTAATAAAACTGGTTTATTTAATCTTAGTGGAGGAGGGATAATCAGCTGTTTTTAAGAACACATTCAGGGTTGCATTGTTTTATAAAGAATAAACTCTGAGGAAACATTAAACCTTAATCTGATATTTAAAGGCACAGATTTTCAAAAAAATAACAATTTTTTAATCTTTTAGGTAGTAATAAATTTTCTCATCACAAACCAAACTATATCTTTAAGGCGTCTAGCTCAGTATGAAAACTTTACATTTTGAACTTTTTTTTCATACAAAAGATTATCTGTAAAAAAAACCACAGTAACCATGGTAACCAGTTTTCGATTGTTATATTTATATTGGCATCAATTTTTGTTATCTCTAGGGGTAGTCGAGAAATTATTTTGAATATATTAAGTCGAAGTCTTGGTTGAGTGTCCAAAAAAATTCATGCGTCAATATTTCCAATAGTGTGAATCTAAAAGCCATTTTGGTTGTTAAGTTTGTTCGAGTTGGAATCCCACAACGCAAGATACAAATTACATAATTTTTATTTTATTACCATACATTTCGCCAAATTCTCAATCTATGAAAATATTAATCACTTCAGATATTTTTGGCTTTAAGATTAATCCAAATTAATTAAAAAAAAAATAAAAGAGGACTTCATGAGTGCATTTATGTAACTTGTGTATATAAATTGTGTATGACGTTTTAGTAATTCACACATAAGCAAAGAACGAAAGGAAATAATTTTTTTAGCAACCAACTTACCACCATGGGTGTTGCCAGCTGTGAGTTTACGTAAACTAACTTGACTGTCTGGCCATAATGTATAATACCCTCTAACACTGTAAATTCTTCGCCGTCTGGTTCATTATCATGACCTAAAATGATATTTGATATCATATACCAACAAAAATAAAGTAACTAGAGTGCAACACTAGAAGAATAAAATTTTACAACTTAGAATAATAGCCCAGTACTCTATTAAAAAAACAAAGGTGTTATTTCTTGCCTTACTATTTTTTGACTTACAAAGTATTTTGGGCAACAATCAGTTAAATCAGTTATCAAGGAATTATGTTAAGTTCATTTTGGTCCAAAAAAAATTCTTTCCTAAAATAACAGTAAAAAATTAATTTCTTACCTAAATAATATTTTAAAATATAAAACCACATTTGCCATAATAATATATTTAATTGATATAATTTAGCACATGAAAAAAAAATACTTACAAAGATTTATGGTTAAGAAACCCCATTCCTGACTGCTCGCCATGTAATTGTCGTCTTCTACGTTTAGATATCTCGTACTTACAGTTTGTGAGCGTAGTCGATTGAAGAGCGCCACAGAAGATTTAGACGATATACATACTAAAACAAAGTTTTTAATTTATTAAAACTTTTATCGCTTAATAGTTTTTAATAGGTAATGTGAAACGGGCGGGGAACTTGCTTTAAAAATCAATCTATTAGATTCCTAGCTACTTCTTAAATTCATACACATTAAATGTTTTTATAACTAACTTTCTAAGCCAGTGGTATATCCTTGTCGATAATTACGTTTTGAACGTAACACGGAGTGAAGAAATTAAACGTCATTTAAAACAAACAACAATATAAAAAAAATGTATTATTTCACTCATTGTATTTATTCACTAATTTTGATACTACTTTTAAAATTTTAACTAATGATATATATAATATGGTTGACTTTCTAACAGGTTAGTTAATGTCAAAACATGTAAGCGATCAATAAATAGTCCTGGTTTTTATTAGAAATAGAATAACTTCAAATACATTTCTATGAAATAATGAACGTGTATTTTTGCGTCTTCTTTTTAAAGCTTTCGGTGAAAATCACTTCAATTTACTTTGTTGATTGTATATTTAGGCAGAAAAATATTACAAGGAAAACAAACTTAAATATATTTTTTATTAATATTTCCATTTATTTTCTTTGTCAGTAGTAACGAAGTCGTAGTTGTAGAAAGTCTGTTTAAACGAGTTGTGATACCAACTGCGACATCCTTTGTTAATTATGTTATTATGTAAAACTTATTTTTGTCTTTGTTCGAACTAAAATAGAATATTCTATTTCTTTAAATATCGTTCTTAATCTGCATATTTTTTATATTTAAGTGGCTTAACTAAGATCATAACCATGGATACGCAAGTTAAACTGAAACTATTTAATCAATTTCTGCCTGCCCTTTATCTATATTTCACAAAAAAGAGGTTGTGCTATAATATTTATTTAATAGGCTTAAGTACGATATTTTATCAAATTTATCACCCGCTTACATTTTATACTAATCATTACGTTAAATAAATAAATAAGGATGTTGCTATATTTTGATTTTTCATCAATTGTTTTCAAGTTATCCTTTAAGTATAATAAATACTTTTATCGCAGGATAATTTTACAAAAATACTTTAAATTTTTATTTGCTGATTATAAATTGGTTGCTTTAATCAAGCATATTTTGCCTTTGTGGCCTCTCTTTCTAAATTATATTATAAGATAATAGTTAATTTTTTTTTTAATTAAGTTGCTTTTATTATTAACAATCCAACAGGTGCTATCATAGCTAACATTTTAAATATAATGTCTTAAATGACTTACTTGCAAACTATGCGTTAAATTATAAAGTATATAAAAACAACAAAGTAATAGATTATAAAACGGCAACATAAAATGGTGTTCCGTTAATGTAAGCAAACACACGCACATGTTGAAATAATATCTTTGTATACTGAAACAAAACCCCCTCATTGAAATTAACACTTAATACTAACTGTGTAGACAATGATTCACATAAGGGAAACTAGTAATGCCACAGAGGGTATCGCTGGTTTTGCATTATTTCATTATTTTATGGTATGTTTACATGATCGACGATTTGATTGATGTCATGCATGTGATTGCATTAATGTTTTACATAAAAAAAGCAAATCAAAAAACATGGTAACATGACTTAACTCGTAATACGGAATTCTGTTCTGTAATATAAATACCATTGAGTAAAAACAAATCTGCCATCTTAGATTTTAGCGCATTGTGAACACGCACATTGACCAAAAGGATTAAAAAAAAAAAAAGAGTTAAAAATTTATAGGTCGCCATGACGATATGCTCATAAAATCAAAAATCTGGTAGCTCTCAAAGAAATTTGGTTGTCTCATACCGCCAGACAACCACAAGGATACACCACTGTAAGACTAAAGGATCTATGGTTAAAAAATTTTGATAACAAGTAATCAAAATATTCTACTGCCTCACATCCAATTCTTGTGGAATGTAAACAATGTCTTAACAGTGTTGAGGTGTTGTTACCTTAAATAATATAATGTTTTCTTTTTGGATGCAAACTTGTTAATCTAACTTAAACTCTCAAAACAAAGAATATCTGTTAAGCAAAATCAATAAAAAACGAAGTCAAAGCAATCAACAGCTTATTGTAATTTAATATTTGTGATAAACAAAAATTTAAGATTAAACCAACAAAATCTTTAATAAGTTATGAAGAAAATTAACTTCATCAAATCATTTTATGGAAAATTCAAAAGAAAATCAAGAAAATAAGAATATTTAGTATTTTTCCTTTAAAGTTACAATTAAGAGATTATAGAACCATTTTATAATGTCATATAATGACATTGATTAAATCAATGTCATTACAAAATAATTGATCCCTTTGATATCGATATGTGCCAATATACTTACATTCTGTATTTTTAAAAGACTGCTTCTTTTTTGAAGGTTTCGATATAACCTATAGAAAAAAGGATAATATAAATAAACAACGTAACAATGCATAGATGCACCTAGATTGTATCCTTATTATTACGAAAATGAACTGTAATGCGGTAAAAAAAATATGGCAGAAAGTATCAGTTAGAGAAATATATTTATATATTTAATTTATATATATTTATATTTATATATTTAAATATATTTAAAGATAAATAAATAAATTAGAATCCAACACAAATACTTATCTCAAATTATGTGCAAGAATTGACAATGACAAACTGTGCATAAAGGACTTAACTCCCAGTTAATAATTAAATCGCAAATGCTTCAAATATATTGAATATATATGAGTATATATGAGTATAATTAAACTCTATTGCATTTAAAAAAACAAAATAAAAACAAAGAATTTTGAAATATTTATTTTTCTATTGGCGATTTAAAATTACTTTAAAAGTTATTTCCTTTTTTTTTGTTGAAAGTCAAAATTACCTTTATTCGTTGTGAATCGAACGTTCCAATGTTCCTTCCGTCTTCATATATTAAAGTTGAATGTATTTTGAAATTTTTTCGTTTATCTGCATCAGATATGTATAGAGTTTTAGCTGAACAAAATGCTTTGTTACCCTAGAACCAACATTAAAAAGATTTTATCTTAAATTACAACTACAACCAGTAATTTCAAGAAACTGATAAAAAATAATACCAGTAAAAAAAATTCAAAGCAAAATTTGTATTTTTTTAAAATTTCAATTCAATTCAATTCAATTCAAGCTCAAAAAGCCATGATGTCAACATAAACCATTGCAGTTTCATAAATATTTTGATCATTTTCAATTTCCCAATTTTCGACAAAACAAATTTTTTTTTTTTCCATAAAATAATCAGATCAAATCAAAGATTACTCTATATAAATGTTCTGTTCATTAAACCGCACTGGGCAAAAGAATAACAATAAACAAACTCCAATAACAATTCGATATTCAAATTAATGGAACTTTAGAAATTTTGACAGGATATAAAATAGGCATATTTTAAAGAGCTAGAAATTCTTTTGATGCTTAATTTGCAGTATGACCTTGTAATTTGGAATGAAATTTTGTAGACGGTAAATTAAGTGTAATAATTTTTGGATTAAAATATCAAGAATTTAGGAGGTTTGTTGATGGTAAAGATATTTCAACTTAGAGACCATTACAAAAGTAAAGAATTGATCATTAAGGTTATTTTGGTGACCATCATGGCCATTATGACAAATAAAATTTCCATTCTTTTGGTTTCTCACAACTAATACAGGCAATTGATTACAAGACAAATTGGATTTTTAGTATGCAAGTAATGGCAAACAATGAGAGAAACTTTGAACAAAATAAATGACTTACAATTGGTTGAAATGCAAGCTGTTGCGAGCCCAGTTGATCAGGTGAGCCAATGTTTGTAAAGACCATTGGATATACAATTTTGTCATTTTCTTTTTTTTTATTCCAGCCCTTGCCGCTCAGATACAAGCATGGTGGAGGGCAAAAAAACCTAAAAATTAGTGCAGATATTGACAAACTTGTTACTTAGGCTGTTGCTACATGCATGTTATAAAGTGTAATAATTGCGCAAAAAATTCCCTCATAAAATTTTAAAAAAGATCAACATGCTAAAATGCTTAGAAATGAAACGATATCTTCAAAATACAAAACCTTTCATAGTAATCTCTAACTTCATGTATTAATATGTCATATATCAAAAACTTTTGATTGTTAATATTGTTGAGCAAAACTTGTGTTTACTCAATCAATAATCATGGCTGAAAGAAATCATCTAATCAGAAGTAATATGATTTGGATTTTAGATATTGGAACATAAACTTTGAGAAAAACCAAAACACCTGAAAATTCTCTAGCTTAGCTGATATGCCAATATAATCAAAAATAAAAATTTATATTATAAAATGGCCGAACTGTAATATAGTCAAAATAATCAAAAAGTTCTTAAATATATTTGCCTGGAAAATTTTCATCCTTCAAATTTTATGTTTATAGGAATGATATCTTTTAGCATTTTATTTTTATTTTTTCAGGTAAGCTTACATATTTCATAATTGCTGATTAAAAATAAATAAATAAATAAATAAATAAATAAATATTCATAAATATTTTCTAACATTGCAAAAATCATTTACGTGCAAAATTTAAAAAGTTATGAACAAGTTTAGCCCGATAATGATCATGTTTCAGTTCCTAAAGAGACTCAAATCGCCAACAATTCAAAAGTTAAAAAAATGCAACCTAATCATAAACAACAAAGAAAATTTCAGCAGTATAAGAAAATAATTTCTTAAAAAATAAGAAATTTTATTTTAATAAATTTAATAACATTTTGTTTTAGGGAACAAAGCAAGTGGCCATATGGGTCAAAAGATTTCCCCTACATGCCTTTAACTTTTAAAATTCAAAAAAAAGTTAATATATGATTTCAAGAAAAATTTTTAAATGTTGAATTTAGGCCCAAAATAACTGTTTCGGGTCCTGGAGACTGACCCAAAAAAATTCTTAAAATGACAGACATTCTTAATTTATATTTAATTATATTGATATATATATGATTACATATTATTATATAATTTATATTCATATTTAAAAAAACAATATTTCCTAACATAATCCAAAATTTCAGCATATTAAGAGAATAACATTTGGAGAATAGTGAAAAAAACAATTGAATTTTGTTATTTTTGAGTCATAAATCAGCCCCAGGTTCAATAAATGAGAATTTTCGCTAGACGGGCCGAAAGATTACCGTCCTTTAACTGTATGCGAAATTTTTTTTAAAAAATTGTCACTTTTCTATGCTTTGGAAAATTTTATTGGCCTGTAAGTAATATGTGTCATTTCCCACTTTTACGGCACATTATACATATTTTAATAAGAAATAGTGCCTTTGGACAATAACTCTACATTTTTGTATGAGGTATAAAAATTTCATGATTTATCATGATAAAAAGATAACATTTTTTAAAGTGTGTGGATCCCAATTGTACCTTTATAATTTTTAAATATATCTATTTACTGAAAATTTCTCGCCATAAAATTATTAATTTTAAGAAAAACAAAATTAGTATAACGCAACAACACAAACAAACACACCTTTTTTCATTGCCATAAGATTTTTGTGCAACTTTTGAATGAAGCACTGTGACAATATTGTGATCTCGCTCTTTTAGGTAACGGTTCATATCTTGAGGGGTTAGTTTGGTAGAATGATCGTGCTCTTCAATAATTCTATGAACAAAAATATAACTTTTCGAGTCTCAATGAAATTGTGCTATTAGCCAAATTTTTGCTTACTCTTAAGGAAAGCCAAGAATACAAATAAAAAATGTGTTTATTAAGGGAGGACAGGAATATCATAAAACAGCATACTTCTGTAAACTTAAACTTAAAGAAGGCCAAGATTACACCCAATGAAATATGTGTTTGCAAATAAGAACAACCAGGACAATTACACAACAAAATTTTGTGTTTACACCAAAATCCATAACTCTTTCGCTACCAAATAATTTTCTTTTTTCTTTAAACTTCAAACTGTTATAATTTAAAGAGAAATATTAATATGACTAGATATGACTTCATACATCAATGGAAAGTCAGATAAGAAGTATATTCTTTACTACTAGGCTAAATTAAGCCCTGTAGATCTAAGTTGAAAAAAAATTTTGAGGGTGAGGAGAAAAGACTAATTCGATGCCCCGTTAAATTTAACAGAGCATAAATCAGATTTTAGAAATTCCACAACAACTATCTATGGCTGACAACCATATACAACCATAGTTGATATAATAAAACCTAAAAAAGAACAAAAGTTTGAGTTGTCTACTAATTTGAGGATTTTTCAATACTATGTTGGAAAAAGGGCAATTTAAAAAATAAATAAATAAAAATGAATAAAACGAAAGGAACTCATTAGTTAGATACAGTAAGGCAAATTAAAATGATCAAAACAAAGAGCACAAAGCCTCAGTTATGTGCAGAAAAACAAATTTCTTTGATTTCATTTGATGATTAGCAATATATTTTGGAAGATAAAATTGCTATGATTGTTCAGAAATTTAAAGATCCATAATTGAAAAATTACCCGAACTAATCCTTATGCTGTAAATATATATATAAATATATTTAAATATATAAAAATATATATAAATATATATAAATATATTTATAAATATATATTTAATATTATTTATTGAGGTAATGATGTATAAAATAAGTAGTAGTATAACAATGATAATAATCATAATAATAATAATGATAATAATAACTTTGCCTGCTTCTAAAGCAGTACGCATCTTCCAAGTGGCCAGTTTGTAAAATGTCACAACGCTTTATTTTTTTTCTGAGACAAATTTAAATTTCATAATAAATCCATAGCTTTATCTAAGCAGAATTTTCTTTTATATTGTAGCAAATTTATTCTAGTTTACAATTATATAGAAAGTACACCATAGCTACGCTTAGTTACACGAAATAATGTAAATAATAACTGTACATAAAAAAGCTGCTACCAGCGGCTTGTGGTCACAGCATAAGAATTCACAAGCCACTGTGAGTGGTTTGTGGTAGCTAATGAGTTAAACCATGATTTATACATAAAAAAATTTGTGTTTGTACTTCAGGATGGCCAGGACTGTTTATTACACAATAAAATTTATTGTTTCCACTTAAGAACGCTCAGGTCTATTTATTTTCAGACCTTAAATATGTCAGCGTAAATTATTTTTACTTTAAAGGTTTACATTAGGATGTGGAACATAAAATATATTCTGCTAATTTTACATAAAGGACAGATATAAGTTGCCAGTGTTTGGTAGCTAATCTACATTTTGTCTATGGTATTTTAGAAGTCTATTAAAATATTCACTTAATACCTTAGCTAGAAAATTCATTAATAATCAGTTGGTACTGGTATATTATTGCATAAATCAAATCCAAAATTAACACAACTTAAGCAATACCTAGAGCAATAATCAAGTCTCTTACTTCTTTTTAAAAAATTAATTTATATCATTATAATCCTTGTCAAAAGAGGCCGTTACAAAGATTACACCCTCTGATATCAAATCATTTTATTGTTTTGATTTTCAATGCTTCACTCATATAAAGCTCCAGCTTACGTACATGATGATAGACTATGCTAACATAGTATAAACACCCGCAGCAAACCGTAATCCAATATTTACTTTCAACATAAATAAAGTTGTGTAAAAAAATTTGAGTTAAATATATTCAACAATATCACATTAACAGTACGTAAGAAGTAGGCTCTGTGAATCACTACCATTGGATCGAGATGATTTAATTGTTTTGATTTCTTTTCTGGCAACAATCCATTAAAAATAAACTTTATTGTCCTCAAAGCCTCGTACAGCATGGTAAAAGCTGCTGGGATTAACAAAATCTGCTACTAATTTAGCCAATAGATATAATAACGTATCTGATGTAATTTTTAAAACTTTTTTGCTGCAATAATCGGTCTATCCATTTTTTTCCAAGGTAATAAGTATTTGATTAATTGCGTCTATGCACTTTCTTAAACCATTCTTTTATCAATTTCATTTGTATTCTTATCTAACATTCACTTAAATAAGCTTCAGCACAAACATTTGCTTGTTTGAGTATTGGCATTTTATTTATCGCCATTATAATTTTAATTATAACGATATTTATATATACTATGATATTTATATTTTCATTTATTTAGTTACGTTTTGGTTCTATTGAAATATCTAGCATATATAATAGATATTCAGGCTTTCTGAAACATCACCACTATACTCTTTGTCTGTTACTACCTATGCTTCCGTGCTTAGAATAGAGGTATCTACAACAATCAAATTATGAGCCTGAAAAAACATATTTATTTGTTGTCATTTTTCTTGTTATATTGAAGAGAAATCTCCTTAATCTGTTTATCAACATTTTTTCTTTAGCTAAAGAATTGCATTTATCTTTCCCTCTTCCTAACTATAAAAAGTTTCAAAGGTTATATTTACATGAGTTTCAACCTTTTTCTTTCTCTCTTATTTTAAGTTTCATGACCAGCACTATTGCTTTAAATAAAAATGGAAATTCAATCACCAAGTTGAAGTTTAAGTAAATATGAGAAGTTGCATTGATATGAGCAAGCGATCATTAATTCATAAGGACGCTTGCTATAAATACAGCGGTCAAAAAATCAGCATAAAACCTTCCAATGATTAAAATAATTTTAAAAATCTATAATGCAAAATTGATGAGAGTGGTTAATTTTAGAATTAAATAAATTTTCCGACTGTTAAATGCACATATTTAATTTTAAATATTTAATTTTAAAAAATATAGTAAACAAATTTTGAGAAAAAATTTTCAATTTTTTGCTGAAAAGATACAAATTCTGTGTCAAAAAACAAATTCTGTGTCAAAAAACAATGGTTTTTGATAGGTGGGCATCTAGATTTTAAAATATGCTCTATGGCGTTAAGCAAAATTGAAAAAAATAAGTCAGGAAAAACTGAACCACAAAAAGTTAATGATTTTCCTAAAGAAACTTTTGAAAAAATCTAGAAAAAGATGGGAAACATGTTAGAAATATCAAAAATATCTCTTACTAATATAATCCAAAATTTTAGCTAAAAGGTAAAATATTTAAAAATTAATAAGAAGCTGATTTTGGGACTTTTTTTCGACATACTTGCAGGAGCTAAGATAGGATTTTTTTTTGCGCAGTGATACCCATCCAAAAAATAAATGCTAAATAAAGGTGTTGGGGTCTAGGGGCACACAGTAAACACCTACTGCTATTGCTTTATGGCCTTTCTTTGATGGTTAGAACAGCTTATAATTATTTGTTTTTCATCATTTGTGTTCGATGTTTTCATTGATATTTCCAAGCAAGAGGCCATGACGACCGTGAAGTATATCAAAACCAAAACAAGATGCTTTATTTACTTAAAGCGTGGTTTACATAACTATTTAATTTTCTCTGCTATTCTTGCAATAATGTATAATATAAACAAAGTTTTGTCTTGCCAGTATCAAAACCATCAACATCTTAACTTATAATTTTGCAGCTTAGCTACTCAAGGCGAGGTATTAAGCTTTCTATGCTTGTGATTGGGCCATCCTAAATAATATGTTTCAGATCCATCAGCCAGTTGAATTTTTTTTTAAATCTTGACTGTGTTTATAATTTTTTTTTAATAGTAATTTCTGTTCTTGAAAAAAATATATATACTATTTTCATTTAAAAAATGAAACAAGAAAAACGAAATCAAATTTGACAAAAGTAAAAAGGATCGTAAACAATGAGAAAGTAAAAATATTTATTTTTAAAAATTATTTATTATAATTTATTTTTATAATATTTGTATTACAATTTATATACTTATAATTTTCTTCTCACAGGCCCTAATTTACATCCTTTTAGAGTCCGATGATCAGACGCTGCCCCTTGCAATATTAGCAAGAAATTTTCAGTTATTTGTTTATAACCATGCTATTTTAGACAATTTCTTTGGAAAAACTGCCCTTTTTATTCTTACAGGACCTTGTCCTGCCTTTCTAGGTTGTGCCCTGTCTAACCATGCTGCATATAAGCTTCTTGTGAGTAGTCTTTCAAAAAATTAAAAACATTTGAAAATAATGAAATAAAAATGCTTCTCTTCATATGTTAATTTAACCAAGTTGAATTTTTAAAACAGCTAACTAGAATTTTGCTTATTTTTAACTATTATTAATAAATATATTATTAATATATGTATATATTAATATTATTATTAATATATATTAATATATTATTAACAAATATCAATTTCTTTAAATATGGTTCTTAATCTGCACATTGTTTATATTTGTGGATTAACTTTTGTCGTAACCTTGAATACATTAAACATGCGTAGCTTAATGGTTATGCAAGTTGATCTTTTGCCACAATGACGCAAATTTAAAAAGAGGGGAATATATAAACGTATAAATACAGTTTACATTTTTATTACGTTTTGAGCTCTTATTATGACTTACTCCTGTCATTCTCATTCTTTTCGTCGTTTTAATTTACAAATTATTATTATTCTGGAACAAAGCGTAATAAATTAAGAGTATAATTAACAAATCAAAATTTTTTTTTAAAAAGGCTAGTTTTTGTCAATTATATTTAATAGTTAATTCAGCTGCATTTTTTAAAAAAAGAAGTTTGGTTGTGAATAAACAAACGTTTAAAACCTCTGAAAGATCAGTGGTTGAAAACAATAACAACCACACAGATTTGCAATGAGATTTTACACACTCTCCTCCAAACGTTACAAAAAGAATATTTTAGTTAAATATATACAAGAGAATGTTTTTATTTAAAAAGACGATTAAATTTTTTAAGAATAGATTCTAACAAATTAAAGGAAGGCATGACAACAAATATATAACTAATTTGTTAATTCACGTTTATATTTTTAAAAGACAAAAAATAAAATAAAAGTAAAATATAAAAAGGTAAACATAATATCCAAATCACTGGTACCCAAAAGCAATCATCACTGTCAAAATGGACCTAGATTAACCCCTGAATTGCCCTGGTCAATTTGTGCAAGATGGCTGACATGCCCATTAAATTGTGAATAATATTTCATAACCTATAATTTCATCAAATTGCAGCCTAACTGTTTGAGAGAACTTAAAAATGTCAAAATTTCAAATTGTTTTGCTTTTTGTGAAAAACAAAAATCATCATTCCTCTACTTTTATGATTAAACGATTTAAAATTTCAGAAACACAAACTCCATAGCCTCTTGTCACCTTGTCATTTTTATGACCTTAAATGGCACTATTCGGACCCGTTACTGATTTATAGGAACCTTATTGGTCACAACATAGGTACAACAAGCAAATGAATAAAAAAAAATCCTGTGCCATTTAAAAATAAAAAACTCATTTGTTGAAATAAAGATTGCTGTAGTAATAATGGAATTATTTAAGATACCAGAGTAACAATATACAAAATTACTGTAGGATGTTTAGGATTGTGGGTAAAATAAGTATTTAAAATTTAGATTTTCTAATTAAAAGAACTTGTTTAATAAAAAAAACAAACATTGAAAAAATGGAACTAAAGAATCAGCACCATTAAAAATATAAGTGAGCAATACCACAGTGTATTATATATACACATATATGTATACACAATATATGTGTATATATATAATTATTATATATACACAATACCACATATATGTTACCATTGTAACGCATATGTGCCCAATATTCAAATTTACCTAAATGTGGTAGGACTGACCTAAGTTTAATCAAAATAAACAAACTAAATGTGATTTACTATGCTTAGCTTCCATCATTATTACCGACTTTGAATTATGAAAACTTACCTTGTAGAACCCATTAATATCTTACATAAACAATTATTTGCAACCTACCTAGTGGGGTTGACTGAATCGTTGTATGAAAAATTAGATTGAGGAGGTACTTGCGATGGAGGGTGAATATACGATGAGGAAATGTCTAAAAAAGAAAAAAACAATGACCATTTACTTCGAACTTCTTAGGATATTTAAAATAAATAAAACCATTTTTAAAAAAATTTTTAAACCTTCCAAACTTACCTTGATGACGTTTACAAACATGAAAAATAACAAAACTGCATGCATATGGGTAAAGAAGCCTCCTTTCAAAATGCATTCATAAAAATTCGCTACCTATAATATTTTTTACAGTGCTCTTCGGCCTAATAAAAAATATTTTAAATGTTTTATCCTAACACTTTTTTAAACAAATTTTTTAGAGTTAAATTGAGAAAAGAAAATGTTTTTATCTTTTAGATAGAAATTTTTTTGTCTACTAAGCTTTTCTGTCTAAAAAGCAGGAAAAAAATAAAAAGCAAAGTTTCACCTAGTAAAGTGGTGATTTTCTGACTACCTAATTAATACCTAAGTTGCCCAAAATTAGCTCAGTTACATCAGTTAACAAACGCTGAGATGGTTTTTTTTTGCTGAAAAACAATTTATTAATGATATAAATTATGATAATTATGATTTTAATCATAAATATTATAATCATGATAAGTCACAGGTGGCACTATTTCGAGAAAATCTGTCTGAATACATAACACATGTAATATATTAAGTCACTTTTGTCTGGATAAGAAACAGCAGGGAAAAACCTTACCCAACAAGTGCATAATCAGCAAGTTTTAAAAATGCAAAAATAAATATGCAAACTTCACATAACGTTGTGTTTATATGCAATCATTTCACTAGAAAGACATGCATCTACGATTGTATTTGAATGCGGTCGTTAGAATGTTATTACAATTTTGTATTACGTTTTCAACATGCACTTACTTATGTTTAAATAAGTTTGACAGCTAATTTTGATTGTGAGAATTGATTTTCTCTAGCTTAAAATACACATGTCATTGCTTAAAAAAATATGCTTGCTAGGTTAATATGCACACTGCGTTTAAATGTGATTGAGTTAGCTAAACATATATTTTATTTTTCCAATTTTATAATAGCTAGATAAAATGGCTGATTTTGCAAAATACTCTTTATTGATATTTGCAAAAATTTCAACAAAAAAAATGAGACAATAATCAAGGCAAACTCATACTTACATCTGGGAACAAAGTAAGGCATAGGACGACGTTCGTTACGATGCGGACATCCTTTGCACTTCATATTTTTGTTTTATATTAAACTGAACTATTTCAATAATTATTATTATTATTATTATTATTATTATTATAAATAAATCATTAAAACTGTAAAAATCTTACTAACCTCTTACTCAATGATATTTCTGTTATTTTTAATAACTTTTTTTTGGAACATGCAATTATCTTTTCTATATTTTTAGAAATTATTTTAGATGTTTCAATTCTAGAATTTAATTATACCTTGATATATATTTTTTCTCTCTGGAGACCTCATTTTTTGGATGTAAAAACAAAAAGAAGTAAACGACTATAATAGCTATTATCAACTATAGCAAAAATTTGAATTGTAATAAATAGTTTTAAAGAAAACTCTAAGCTTTTAAAAATTTTCCAAAAAAAAAAAAAAAAAAAATGTCTATCCTTTTAAGAAGGAAAAACCAAAATATTAAACATCTGATAACAACAATTGAAAAAATAAAATGATCCAAATCATCCTTTAAACACATATAAAAAGCACAAAAGAAAAAAAATGGAAAAATAGTTATACATCATACATGTTATCAAGTAATAAACATAAACGTCAAACTAAAACTTTATGCAAAAGGAGATTTAATTTTTTAAGTTTTATGTCCATACATAAACAAAACAAGAAACAAGTAACAAGCAGATTATGTCTTATAAGTCAATTATATGGCAAAAGATTCTTTCTTAACAGCCAATACAACTATTTAACTTAGCTGAGGTAGTTTAGTTGACTAATTTGTAACCAATATGGGAGGGGTCATGTGGCAAGGAAAAAGGGAAGGGGTCATAATTGTAGTAGACTTTATGGCGACAAATAGGATCTATATCTAAATAAAAAAATGGTTTTTTTATTGCCAACTTTAGAACTTAGTAGAGAGAGGCAGGGAGAGAGAGTGGAATGCTAGGACTTACCCAATTTTGGGAATTGGAAATACCCCATCAGCTGCTAAAGAAATTGTAGCTAAATCTGTTTGGGTGATGAAACTTATCATCTAGCCACAAATATGTTTTCTTTACCAGGAAAAAAACAAATTATTTTTACTGGCAAACTGATGTTGTATAGTTTTCTTGTAAATAATATTAAGAAATAAGAAAACAATTTATTTTGCACTATCTTTAATATTAAAATTACAAAAAAATAAAACAACCAGGTGGAATTTTATATTTAACTGCAAAATTGTTTGTTTGATATCAAAAAGGGTTCATCAAAAGGAAAGTGACTACAACAAAAATTTTGTAACCATATGAAGATACTTTTGCTAATTTTTTGTCAGCTACATTTTACAATTCCACAAATTTACTTATAATTGTATTTTAATAACTTGTGTAATGTTATGGAGAAGCACATTGGTTGCACCTTCTCTAATAAAAAGATGTATATGGAAATTTATTTTCACAGTGCTCACTCAAGTTTTTCCACTGGCTTCAAAATATAACCTTTTTTTTCGCTGCTTTTCAGCCTTCAACAAAACTTTAATAGCATCGTGACTGTGAACGTTCTATAGCATCTCTGAGACATATCAATTCTTTATTCGCAGTGTATTTATAGTCATACATATGGTGTCCTTTAACGCTCAATTTTCTTTGAGCAACACTCCATTTTTCCCATGATTTAATGTTGTTTACAGTGTTTGTATCAAATCGAATTTAAAATTTAAAAATTGATATTTAAATTTTATTTATATTTTATTTATACTTTATATATTAAAATTATATTTTCCATGAAATCGTCAAACAGTGATCTTTCCATGTGAAAACATTTCTCTTTTAAAAGGAAATCTTACACTAGAGAGAAAAACCGAGGTTTGTGCTTGTTTATTTTGAGAATGGTAGAAATGTTAGTATAACGGCATCAAATCCAGTCCCCATTTATCAACTTTCCTAATCTTTCAAGGTAAAGGAATTCAGATTAAACAAGAAGAAAGGTTTAAATGTAGACAAACAAGTAAAATTCCAAGAAAAACCATGGTGCAATAATTGTATTACAAAAAAGTAGATAAGTGAGGATTGGGGAAATAACTTTTTTAACCCAAAAACAGTTGGATCAGATGAAAAAATACTATTTGCTGAGGTATATACCGCTCAACAAATAGAAGCAGTTAAGGATTTTGTGAAAGAGTGACATTCCTCTTATCAGTGTGCCTGTTGGAACAACCAGTCAAGTTCAACCATTGGATGTGGTAACAAAAAAAGCCGTGTAAAAAGTATGTGAAATTTAAATGAAAACTTACAGTTGTAGCTTGACAACAAGTTGACAGAAAGTGACAGACGTATTCAAACTATGAAGTGGGTTATAAAATAAAACAAAACAAAGATATGGTCTTTCTTGAAGTGCTAAATATAAAACAAACTCAATGAATCGGAAGATCATCTCAGTAATATTTGAGGTTTAGAAGACTAGAGAACACAAATTCCACTTTTGTAAGTGATGATGATTCAGAGTCCTCTGAGTCAAGCAGTTTTTAGTACAAAAAAAAAAAATGATGTTGGGTTTGATATTCCTTCTGATTCAACAACTGATGAAAATTAAGTTATTCTAAATGTACATCAAATAAGAATACATACCATCAAAAAAAGAAAAAAAAATAAATTTTTCTTCTTTTTTCCTTGCGCTTTTTCTAAACTCATTTATAAGCACACCAGTGGATAAGCACATCAGTCTTGTTATCGCTGCTGATAAGCACCTCGCTTGTTTTTCACATTTTATGAGTATTTGAAAATCACTCTTGAAGTTGAGGTTAGCAATATTAAGATACCATAATTAAACCAATCAGAAAAAGTTGACAATAGATTTCAACCAATCAGAAAAAGTTGACAATAGATTTCAACCAATCAGAAAAAGTTGACAATAGATTTCAATGAGGTTTTTATTTAATGTTTGAATGGTTTTTTATAAACTGGTATTTGTTCCATGGTAATTGTAATCTCAAAAACAATATAAAGAAATTATTTATGGTGATTGTTAACTGGTTGTTTCCTTACCTCTAGAAAACATATGCAAACCTAACCCACAAAAACAAAATTTCAAAAATAGCCAAAATTCAACAAAATTATTTAATTTATACAACTAATAATGCGGATAAAATTCATTCACTTTTCTGCACGTGTCCCAGCTCTGAAACAATTTCTAACATCTTTAGGGAAACCTGAACACGGTTGAATTCTTTTGTGATATTATTTGTGAATTATGACCGTCACAATATGATTTTAGCTAATACTTGCAAAAAAGGTGAGAGTTTCCAAAATA
Source organism: Euphysa ruthae (assembly GCA_035046665.1). Taxonomy (NCBI): domain Eukaryota; kingdom Metazoa; phylum Cnidaria; class Hydrozoa; order Anthoathecata; family Corymorphidae; genus Euphysa; species Euphysa ruthae. The sequence goes on from JAUZNK010007435.1 coordinate 23,671, forward strand.
AAATAATCCTGGTATTGAATACAAACAAACAAAAAAAAAGTCACATATCTTAAAAAATTTCACTTCTCATAATTTGACCTGTACTTGCAACATTCTGTTTTTAAAATCGTTGACAATTAAACAATCATCAGCTATAAACACATACAAAAAAAGAATTTTTGATTATTCATTTTAATCATTGATTTCATATAAACCACAAACTACAAGATACCCCTCTTTAAATTACAGCCTTTTATAGAAAACATTTTTTATTTAAAAAAAAAAAACACCTATAGATCACAAAAATAGCCCTGCTTACAGAAAAAAAAAATAAAAAAAAATTTCAACCAATCTTGAATAATCGTACTCTGTGGTTTTTAGAAGCCGATACCTTATTCATGAAATGAAAAAAGAGGAGGAGAAAAGATGAAAAAAGAGGAAATTAGGCAAATTCAATGAAAATTCAAGGAATTAATTTAATTATTTTATGCACCAACTTATTCAGCCAAAAATACACAAAGTTCAAAACTTTAAAAATTTCAGAAAAAATTAAATTTATTTATCCTTCTTATTTTCAGATTTTCTTTAATAAACACCTTCAACTCTGCAGAAGGACTTCATATCATCTTTCTCCTTCTTTCTTTTTAACTAAAAGGGTCCTTATTAAATAGGTATCGCTTATTATCACTTAACAGCAGTTCAACCAAATATTAAAACATTAAACAATAGAAATGCAATATTATATTTTTATATTAAATTACTAATAAGAAATGGGTCTATTTTTTTTCATACTGTTTTGACATAAATCAAACAATTTATTCTCAGCCAAATTAAAAGCAGTCAAATAAACAAAATAATTCATGAAAAATAAATATCAAATTCGAAAAACAAAAATCTTTAAACAATGATTTATAACTTGAACCAAACAAACAGATAAGCATTGTTAAAATTCTACCCCTCTATCATGATGTCGCTCTAAACAACAATCCAAATAAAATATTTAATAAAACTAGCAACACAAAATTCTAAAACTATTTTTAGAGCAAATTTTTATTAAACATCTATGCAAATAAACATATCTTTTAAAGCCCTTATCAAATTGCACTTGTGAATTATTCATGAAAGAGTTTAAATAAATTCCAAATTAACTTTTGGATTAAGCTCCTTAGGTAAAAGGATTTGTATTACAAAAAAAAGCTTTGGTAATTCATGTTGATTCCCATATTACAAACTAATAAACAAAAAATTATTACTATAGTTTTAAACTCATAATACCTTAAACAGTAAAAATAAACTCTTTATAAAACCTTCTGTATTCTCTGTATTCTGCATAAGAGTGTAAAATCTATAACTTGGAAAATTTCAAATAATGCAAAATCTGCCTATTTTTTTAAAGGCTGCACTATTTTTGGCTGTGCGGGAGTTTCCAACACTCAGCACTCTAACAACAATA
>JAUZNK010007446.1:0-25090 GCA_035046665.1 Euphysa ruthae
TTAGTTTCATATTTAAAAAGTTGGTCTTAATTAGTTTAATGATAAAATTAGGCCTTTGTAACTTGCTGTTATAATATTTTTAAATTATCTGTTTCAAATTTGCATTCTGATGCCTCTTATTCAGTACCAGCTAATTGCTTATTGAGTTACTGAATCTACTAACCCAGGTTCTCAAAACTTCAAATCGAAGTATTTAAGTTTTTCATTGGAATCTTAATAGATTTGCTGCATATGAGTTTGCCAAAATATCCTTTCTTGGACCATAGAATTAAATATTTATTAGAATTTACTGGTTTTAATTTTTTTTTTTTTAATTTTTTTTGAGAATATATTCTAAACTGATGCACACCAGTTGCAAAAAATAATGAATAAAGCGAGGAGTAAGTGCTTGATAGAGAAATTTTATTTGTTGATAACCGACATATATTGCAAATAATGGAAAATATGAAGCAAAAGTTGTGAAAATTGAAATACATGAATATTAAACCAAAACCTTTTAGAAATTTTATTCTATAGAAGTTCCAAAATTAACATAAAAATGACACGCTTGGGTTTCTCACATTATATATAATCACACAATTTACGCTAAAGTGTTACAATTACATTTCTAAATTAACCAATGACCTGATCCCAAAGAAACAAACAAAATAAGTAAACACAGGGTGTTGTACAGGAGTTTACAGTTACAGGGCATTTGTATAAATTGTGGTATCCAAATCGGTGTCAAAGGTTCAACATCCTGCAGCTGGAGGTATGGGTGAGGGGCGGTGTATGCTCCCCATGCAGAGTTTGTGGTGCAACCCCTTGCAAATTTTGAATATCTTTCACCTTGAGGTCGTTTTATAAGGCATATTTCACCTTTGATATTGTTATTTCAAACCAATCTGTTGGTTGCATTATTGCTCTTCCAACAACAGTGCACCATTTTTATTCTAAATGAGGTTATGTAACTTTAAGTATTCAAGGCAGAGATTTTGTGTAAACAACCAGGGTTTTAGCTAGCAAAAATAAAGTCCGTTTGACAGAATCTTCCCAATTCAAAATAAAAATCAATTTCCCAATTACTGTCCGAATAAAAAATTTCTGGTTAGATATTATCCCTTTGAGTGCCTTCCCTATACAAGACCGGGGCTTTGATGTAATAGAAATATCATAGTCATGGACAAGTATGGGTTTCACGTTCTTTCTCTTTGAGGGCAATTTTTGACCGGTAAACGTGTTGTAATGGACTGGATGCCAATTTATCGAATTCTCCCTAAAATTTTGTTTTGGAAAAGTTTGGCGGTTCCATTGATTTTAACTTGTTTGGCTGCTCAGACAGTTTCAATACATTGAAAAAAAAAAATGCCAAAAAAAAAAACGCAATCGCCTTCAACTTATTTTCATGTGAAATAAATGGAAATGAAGGTTAAATAACCTTACAAGAAGACAGCAATGTTGATCTGAATGGGGAAGGCGATGTTTTTAGTAGATTTTATAGTGATGGAGAGGGAGTCAGATTTGTATGGCTTTTCAGACCAAAATGAGGAAAATGAAAAGATTGTTTTTTCTTCAGATGGAGGTATTTATTTGTATTGCTCCATCTTCTAAAATATAATTTTAATATAAACAAATGGGTAAATGGGGATACTGTTCTTTAAGATAATGTGCATCCTTTACCAATAATAACAGTCTTGCCAGGAATTGATGTTAAAAAGACTGAAAATTCAGTTGGATTTTTAGAATTTGTTATGTGTTTATGGCATTTTACATTTGATTATTATATACATGCCTGGAGCAATATCACATCTCAATAACATGCTATTTGTATTCAATTCTTCCAAAACTTACATTTTTTAATATTTTTTTTTTGATTTTTTAAAGATTGTTTTTTTTTTGTTATTATTAATGGTGTTATGATTTTTTTTTTTTTTTTTTTTTTTTTAACCCAATGGAATAAGCTAAAAAATAAACCCTCACTGAACTTCTGCATTTTAATATTATAGAGAAGTTATGACTGATAATGTAAAGAGAAATTTTTTAAAAGGTTGGTCTATACAATGACCGACCTTATCATTAGAATTAGACCGACATACTTTAGAATTTTATAAATAATTTTCTATAGATCGGTCGGTCTGGGTTAAAAATAAACATTATTTCGAACCAAAACTTAAATTACAGAAGCATGTTTGGTGACACGACGCTCTAAAATAATTGTTAATTTATTTAAATATGAAATCTCATGGATTATTTTTTTGTTAAATAAAAATCTTGTTTAAAATTTGTCGAAAATCTTAAAAAATCAAAAATGATTAAAAAAAAAATGTAATTGGCCCAATGAAAGGTTTTAGACATCTTATGGATTTTTGAAACAATTAAATATGTTTATTTTACATAAAGAATAGCTTATAGATTGATGAAAAATCAAAACCGTTTTTTTTTTCTTTAGTAAAAAATAAAGTGCACACCTTTGTAAAAATGTTAATATTATGTCATAGGATTTTATTTCCAAAATAATTGATTGTTAAATCTTAATTCTTTAACTTTAACTTTCTTTAACTTTAACTTTAACTTTCTCATAAAATAACTCTTTTATACAACTTAAGTTTTCTATGTTAATAAACAAGATTGATATTAATAAAATACAAGGGAATGAAAAATTATGTCTGACTGTTAATATGCAAGTTGTTTTATTGTTAATAAAAATTTCAAAACTATACTTAACGGTTTAAAGCAATCTGAGACTATTCTAGAGCAGCATTTCAAAATTAAACTCATCGGTAGCGTTCAGAGTAGGCTCCCAAACCCCCTGCTCTGGTAAGAGGAATCTCTCAATTGAAGCCTCATTTAGAAAGTTCTATCAAAACACCCTCGCAACTTGAAGACAGTAATATAATACAAGTTTAATATTAATGATTTTTTTGGATTATATTTTCTTCCATTAGCTATTACATAAATAATTAATTTTCTGTAACCACTTTTATTTAACATAACAAAATTAAATTATGTCTAGCCATCATACTTCTACCAGTACTCTGAAAGAGACATGTATGATTGTGGTCCTGCAAATACATTCTATTAATGCCGCTATTTTAAGAAATTTTATGCGAAATAACGTATAAAATGCAATATTAATTCAATCAAAATCTCATTAAATAGTTAAAAAATACTTTTAAAAAATCGGTTATATATATGAATTACACGTGTATCAATTCTTTATCAAGGATGAAACTTTTCCAGTTTTATCCGGAATTCCGGATTTCTATGTATTCCTAAAACTTTAATATTTTGGTCATATAAATAAATGTAGAATTATCTTCTTTTTTTTTTTTTTTGTGTTTTATTTAAAACACCATTTATTTTTTAGTTTTGTTTTTATTTTCCCAACTTTTAAATTTTTGTTTCCAGATTGAATCACATTTCACGTAATTATGTAATTCAGTTCGATATTTATCAAATCTTTATTGCCACTTAATTAATATATGATTTGATGTAAATTTATATATGTATTATTTGATATAAATTCATAAATGTTCTTCAAACTTCTTTTGATATTATGTTACTCTTATCTATTTAGTAAAGTTTTTTTTCTGTTTTGTTTATATCCACTTTCGAAATTCCAAATCATTAAGCATGTCTAATTTACTGTCAATGTTGCTAATTTAATTTTAATTTACTAAAACATATCAGCTTTTTTCCTGTGTGCTGATTGCTATATGTCATTCCAACATGGGTCAGCCCTCTGCTGCAATAAAGAAATAGTTATGAGTTGTCTAGGATCTGCACTTCGGTGTGGTGACTGATTCTTTTGGAAAATAGTAACTTGTGGCATATTTACTGCTTACTGAGATATTACTTCTGCTTTTACATGCCACGTCATGAGGGGTCAGGATGAATACAATAATCATAAAGATTCATGTAATTAAATAAATAAGTTATCAGACATGTCTTTAGTCTATGCAAAAATGTAGGCCAAATTCCAAAATTTTTATTGGCATACTCAATTTTTTTGGAAATCTAAAGATCTAAAGATGTTTTTATCAATTGGTTATGATAAAAAAGAAGGAATTAAATTTTAATAATTGGTTTGTCAAACAGCTATTTTTGGAGTGTAAGTTTGCAAAAAAGTGGTAGTTTTAAGCTTCCAACGTGCTCTCAAACACGCCTTCATTCCCTCAGCAGATTTAGTGATTCAATTTGTGTAACCGAAAGAATATGTTTTTCAGACTTTCCTGATTTGTTATAAACTGCCATTTTCATCCTTGCTTTATACAAAGCTTAATGACCATTTTTAAATATTAAAATGATCTCTGAAAAAATTTTGTTTAGTTGAAAAAAAAAATGTATTTTCAAACAATGAATTATCAAACAAAACTATTACGAAACTTCCAAGAACAGGAAGGTTAATTTTAGCCTACTAATGGGAAAACTATTATTCAAATTTAAAAAATTCAAATTTGTATAAAAAGAAAAGACACAGGGAAATATTATTTTGTTTAACTTATGCAATATATAACAAAACTTTAAATATATTTAAATATATATAAATAATTTAAATATGTTTAATAGTTTTAGTATCATTGAATTCAAATTGTTAAGTAAATAATAAGAATTTTGTTTTGGGTGATTTATTGGTATAGTTGGTATAGTTTATTGGAAGCAGAGCATTATAAATGCACAAAACATAAAAATGATTTAACACCACAAGCAGATCATTATCTAAATTGACTTTTAGAAATCTTGTTTGTACTGGTCCAAAGTGACATTCAGGCAAACGTAAAAGACCGATGGGAAACCTGTTTGAGGTTGCGGTAATAATGCGATCCTCCTTTAAAAATCAGTTTGCCACCGTATATTTTGGCTGTATCACCACCTGAAACATGGACATAATGATATTTCCATGTTATGTGGAGACTTCATAATTCTCTCATTATTTCATTAATTCCATGAAATTAATTCTCACTTTGATGTTTGTGCTTTAGGGATGACCCTTCTCACAAAAAAGATCTCAAGATCTTTATATCAATAACTGCCTATATTGAGGAAGAACCAACTGCTTTAAAAAAAAATATGAATTTAAAAGCAGTGATTTTTTAATTTTCCAGTAATTGTTGTTATAATTCATGAAATTTTTCTTTTTTCTCTTTTTCAAATTTCATGTATTTAACAGTCTGTATATTATTAAAAATATTACTCATCCAAATCTTTAATAGAGGCTGTACATAAAAATAAAATATTTATATGTGCATTTTCATGTGGGGCTTATACTAGTAGTGTTTAAAGAAAATTATTTTTTCTTATTGGTTTTATTTAATACATTTTTACAACGATGTTTTAATGTCTTTCATTTAAATTTTAATAGAGTGAATTAAGGATATATTTTAATAATTTGGAAATTTTTTTCATTTTTTTAACGTTATAATTTATAAATAATGCTTTAAAAATAACTATAATACAGTTCAAGCAGTTCTAAAAATAGTGGTTTTTATAGAAAAGAAAAGTGTTAAGTGATTCAAACTATGGAAATCAAGAAAAGAATAATTACCATTGAATGAGTTCAATTACCATCACCAACTTGAATTGAATTTCTTAAGGTATTAATTAGTTTGCAGATATCTTCTTGCTGACTTGCTGAAAACATATCAGAAGTATCATTTTTCTCAAACAGTTAAAACTAAAGTAGGTTTTGAGTATACGTGGTTGTTGATAAATTTTAAACGTGGTAATTTTTAAGACTTTATTTATGTTTTCAAGGTCTTCGACTGTTAGGTATTGGTAGAAATCAATACATTGAAATGATGAACCAATGCAAATCATCTAAGGTAATAATTTTGAACTCCTGGCTCTTTTTGAAAATGGTGGTCATTTTATATATAAAGCAACATTTCTAAAATTTTGTCAACATTAGCTTTTTCTTTTTTTTTTTTTTAATTTTGCATCAAATCAAAGGACCATCGAGAGTATTTTTATCCCGTACGGCTATATGTTGAAAGTTCTCGTTCTTCAGGCCAGGTCCTTAACATTTATCAAACTTTGTAAAAAGTTTGCTTTTTTCTGGAATTTGTTTTTTGATTTCACTGAAATTTATTTTAATATTTAAAAATATTGTTTATTTATGATTACTTTTGTGTTTTAACCATTTTAAAAATGTTATTGTACCTTTCTCCAAGACTTGGAATGTTATTTTTGATTTAAAAGCAACATTATTGAAATCTGCTCTTTACTTTGGACATTTTCTGCACATGTGGTCACCTGCCAAAAATTCTTTTTCTGTTGATTTGGTCCCTGAAACTAAGTCATGTTAAACTTTTAATTTTCAAAATTTTCTTGAAATCATTTCAATATTCTTTTTTTTCTTTTTGTTTGAAAATTTCTCTTTGATTTAATTTTTCCCAGAACCTTAAGTTTAGGGATTTTGAGTATAAACAATTTTTTGGTGAGGCATGTCCAAATTTTTGCATTTAAAAATATTTCTTAAAAAGTTGCAGCTCAATTATGCTGTAATTTTGGTAATGCTAAGCAACGTTTTGAATGATATTTCTATAATATCAGATAAAAGGTTTTAGGGGCATCGATTTGTTTTTTCTTTATTTCTGGGCTTTAGCTTGTTATATGAGATAGTGTACTCTAAATACAGTGGATTTTAAGTTTTTAAAAGTGATTTGGAAAAAAAATTTATGCTTCTATTCATCCCTTTATTTTCTTAGTTTCCATTTAATTTTCTGTATAATTATTAGGTGAGCATGCCACCCCTGGATAAGGTTACATGGTTATGCTCAAATAAGGTAATGTTTGGACAAAGTTACATACCATATAAAGTTAAAAAAAGCTGGTTGCATCATGTTCCCAAATTTCTGCCATGAATTTAAACATTTTTTTAAAACTTTGGCAACTCTGTGATGTTTTTGCGTCTTTATTTTGCTTAACCTCAAAAAATAGCATCTATGAATAACTTTTTTTAACTTTAACTTCCAGCGCTTCTTTAGAGCACGAAAATCTCCAAGAGAACTTCTTCCTGTTAAACCCATATCACAAGCTAACATTCCGACTTGGTGGCTAGCAAATAGAGGATATATCACTGATGAAGATGTGAAAGTAACTTTATTCATAAGAAAATTAATGTATAATTCAATTTTCCTATCCAAGATGTCCCCATTGATATCCTGAAATAGTTGTAATAATTTAATGCCTCTTTCTGTATCATCCTTAATTATATTCTGAAATAGGTTCTATATAATAAACAATTAAGGTAGTTTTTCAAAAAGGTTCACAAGTCTTAAATTACTTAACCATAACCAACCATGTATTGAAATTTCATATCAGAAAAGATTGTATTCAGGATCAATGTTAAAGTATCCTGAAGTAGCCAAACAAGTCCATTTTTTCATAACTGCTGTCTCCAATTGAACTCTCAAACCGCTGTGAAATTCATTGTTTCACCATTTGAATCTTAAAATAGATGGGCATTATAATATAATATACAATGTCATGTCTCCATTCCTCACATTATATACCTTGCAATAGCTGTACAATTCAATGTTGCAAAATATTGGCCTGTTATACCATGGTTTTCGCTAGATATTTCTAATTTCTAATTCCCTCAATTGGGAAATTTCTCTTACCAGACAGAATGTTTGGGGGCCAGCTCTGAAGGCCACCAATCGCGTTTGGGACGAAGGCTCGAATTTATTTTAAATACTGCTCTAGAATCACCTCAGATTGCTTTAAAATTTTACAGTTTTAGCTTGAAAAGCATAATTTTCTTGTATTATTTTGTATAATCAAGATAATTCTTGTTATTAGGTGTATTTCTATATCTTATTGGTTAAGAGGCAATAGTTAAATACTATATCATTCCAAATTAATTTACTTTGAACCTGTGAGTTCTCATATTTCATCACATCAATAAAACAATGCATTAGAATAATTTATTACCTAATGTTTAATCGCGACTGGTAATGTGAAAAATAGTTATCCAATGCTGCTAGATGTTGTTTTTGAAAAATATTTTCCTGAAATAAAAGCAGACATTTTAACTTGCCCCATGCTTGACTTGCCCCATGCTTCTGAACATTGACTCTTTTTTTAGTTTTTTGATAAAACAATTTCATAGATATGCATAGATATTTAACGACAAAATGTGGAAAACAATAACATAAAACCAAAATATAGCATATTTACACATTTTTTGAGCTGGTATTCATGCTGAGCACATTTAGAGTCTTTAAATATCTTCTGTTTCGGCTGTGAATCAGAATTTGCAATTAAAACTAATTATTAATACAACGAAATAATACAACAAAATTAATTAATACAACAAAATAATACAACGAAATAGTCATTTGTGCTACCTCCCAGCAGCTATAATTTACTTTTTATAAATTTACAAATCCTCTTCAATTTATACTTGCTTCATCCTTTGAAATCCTTGTTGGGGCTTTCAAAGGAAGAAATGTTTGCTGGAGTTTTCAAATTCTCTAGTAGATTGAAAAAATTTAAATCAAAAGTTTGAAATTGATTTTTGTATGAGTTTAATTCCATGGTATTATTAATTTAAAAATTGAAAGTGGAAATTTTAGTTGTGATTTGTGAGGTTGGGAATGTCTTTTTTTTTTTTCTCTCAAATTTCTTATTTATGGTTTAAGCAATTTTGTGTTAAATTTCTTATTTATGATATAAACAATTTTGTGTTAAATAACTATATAGTATTTGTCATCATTGACACATTTAACTTTAAAAGGACTCCCATTGATCATTGTGCCTGCCCAGCTTATTGTGACAATAAGGTCACCAATTTCCTTGGGCCAGAATTTAATCTTACATTCATTCAAATGAACCATTTCAATTTCGAATCTGACAGGTTTACACGACGGGCCGCTTAAAAAAACATCCAATTTCATCTCGTCAAAAATTTCATCTGTTTCAATATTAAACGTGTTTTCCTTGAGGATATACGCAGTTTTGAGATTTTTTCCGAACACATGACAAGGGTTTGTCTCAATAGATGAAATCTTTTTGGACATGTTGGTATTATTTGTATCATCAGCTATATCTTTCATTATAAAATCATCAGTATCTTTGATCTGGGTTAACGGTGTAAACATTTCAGGTGATGTTTGTTTACTTTCTATTGTCTGCTTTTTGAGAAACGTTCCATGTTCTCTTGTTTTGCGTGTTTTGAATATTTTCTTGAAAAAAGTATTTTCATTGTTTTTAAATATTTGATTTTTTGTTTCATTGTTCACCTTTGGTGTTGTTTTATAGTTTGACTTGTCATTAAAACTCTTTGATTTTATAATTTGTTTTGCTTTCTCATCACGTACTTTTGAATTTTCGATTGGTTTCGGTAATATATCTAAGGAAGATTGGCGTTGCACAATAGTTTTTTTTATTTTGATTATGTCTGAAGTTTTTTGAAATTTTTGTGAAGAATCAGATCTATGATTAGTCTCAGTGTCCTCCATCTCTTCAGTATTATTTTCTGAAATTGTTTTGTTATTCTCTCTGTGTGACAGATAACAGGGAGTTTCATCAATTTTCTTTGATTTTTGTGAAATTCTTTGATGCTGCCCATTGTCTTTTGGATAATTTTGTGTTATTTCATGGTCAGAGTGTTTTTCAACTTGATCTTGAGATAGACAATGGCTGTAAGTAGATTGAACACTGGGATGTTTGAATTTTTTTTTTCCAGTTATACCAGACACAGTGTTATTATTCCAAATACTGGAAAAATTGTCTAAAAAGAAGAGGGTGGTGTAAATCATTGGCCATTGAATCCAAATGGGATGCATCTTGCATAGCTTTAACAAATGTTAATATTGCTTTTATGAATTTTGATAAATTATTTAAGGAAATAACTGTTCATTTTAGTAAGGTCAAATTGTTGGATCATCTTATCTGAAATTTTACCAAAATAAAATAAACCATGTTTATGCTGCCTCTCAGTTTACCTAGGTGTTTGTCCAGGTAAATAGAAAATTTCCATGCTTTTTGTTTAAATTAATACGAGTTATTCAAAACGACAAAATTCCAGTTCAAAAGTAAATAATCAATAAAAAAAAAAAAAAAAAAAAATTGGTTGGATTGAAGACTTGAATGCCATTAAAGGCTTACAAAACACTGACTTTGTGAATGTAAGTGGCTATTTAAAAGTCTCTTTCCTTTTGCTTAAACAAAATCTAAAAGTTATCATCATTGAGGAAGTCTCACAGACAAACTTAAACACCGTACTAAGTCAGCATGACTTTCCTCCCATCATCAAAAAATAAATTACTCAAAAAATATTCTGCAAAAATTCAAAATCAAGTAAAGGTCTATAGATGTTCATATAGTTACTGTATTGAATTTGTTATTTGGTTAAACTACCTGTATATATTCGGAAATTGGTGTTTCGTTAAAAAGCCCTGATGAATGTGAATAAAATTACACTTTTATGAGTTAAAAAAAAATCCTTTTTAACTTTTATACCTGATTTGAACTAATTGGCTTTGTTTTATAATATGTGTCTAGCCTAGATATATTTTTCAGGATCATTATCAACAGACTGAAATCTCACTCACCATATTTACAAAATCAATATATACTAATTAAGGTGATTTTCTCAAGGCCAAGAAATATTTTTTAGTCACCCTATTTTAGAATCTATCCAAAGTCTTGAAGTTGTTTCTCAAAATAATTCTAGTATTATTGAATACTTTGTACTACCTCGTACTAATGATTACTTTGCTCTCCTCCAAAGACTTCATTAAAATTTTAATGTTGTTCTATTGTTTTTTTCTTCAATCGCCGATCCTAAGATTTAAGATTACTGCCCATATCTTGGAAGTATAATTTAACTGTTTACATAATATAGAGTTAGCTGTGTGCGGACTGTTTTACCGCAATTAAATTGGAGATGAATATAACCCTCCAAATGATGTATATTATACTGAAAGAACGAACTGCTAACTTTTCTACCAAGGTAAAAGTATTATGAAAACATTTGTTTATTTATTTACTTTTTTGCACCAATTGTAAATGTAAAGAAAACATGGAATAAATGGCATCAAGCTGACTTCAAAAACATCCTAAGAAGGTTATGTAATGAAAAGAAAACAATATCTGCTTATCCTAGTTGCAAAGCCAGTTTTTTAAACTATTAAGGTTTATTGAACGTTTATATTGTATATGTTTTTCTTTTTGTACTTAGCTTTCTTATCTTAGATCATAAAAAGTTCTTCAAAAACAAAAGTTTTTTTCTTATTTTTTTTTTTTTTTAATATAATTTAGATTAAACACTTTTGTTTCAAAAACCAACAAATTGTTTTTGCTTATGAGGGTAAGGTGAAATAGTTTATGAAAGCTTGCAATGAAGATACTAACGGTGCCACTTAAACACAATGGTGATGGATTTCTTAGAAGAAAGGCCCACAAATGATATGGCGTCTTGTTTTGTAAACAAAACCCTATAATTTTTTCCTAGAGAGTTCTGTTTCTGTATGTCATCATGCCCAATATTAAGTAGGAGTATTAATTTATTTTCTATAACAGCCGCTACAATTTCATAGTTTAAAAATAAATAAATAATATAAAAACAAGTACTATAAATAAAATATAAGTAACAATTGAGTCACTCATACAGAATCCTGACCAAAGGAGTGATACCTAAACTAAAATGGTTTTATTAGACCCAGAATGTTTACACAAAGAACTCAACAACAATTTACACACAACAAATTAGTATACGAAAATAGAAAAAAAAAAAAAAAATAAATAAATGTGATGAGTTTACAACATGGTCGCAACAGTGCCCAAACTAAAGTTATGTTACTTATTTTGATATCAGACACCATATCGAATATGTTATATCTACATTAAACAAGAAAGGGATAAAAATGAAGTTCTCAATCATCCTGAAAAATTTACAATTCTTACCTTTTTCATCAGAGAAATCTGGTTGATCGAGACCATTACTGTTAACAAGACCAGTTACCACAAAATACATTGTTTAAGCTCTTTCTTTATAATAATGTCTCTAAGCACTCATGAAATAATAAGAAATTAATTTTAAAGATTTGAGGCTTATGAAAATTTAAAAATTTAAATGCTTAAAAACAGCATTAGTGCAAAATTTATAATTAAAAAATTTTTTTTTTTTTTTTTTTTTTTTTTTTTTTTTTTAATGTCTAGATAACTATATTGAATAGTTGAATTTTTTGTATTCCTTTTTTGTAGCATCTTTTTCCCATGTTTACAATAGCATAGGAAGGCAAAATAATTAATCAAAATATTGGTTAGATATTTTGCTCTACAATATTAACTTATCATTTTAATGATTAGAATGTAACCCATGACAACATGTAGCTTAGAAAAATAAAGATTACATAATATTAATATATTTAAAGTTCCATTACATAACATAAGATCAAAGTTGGGAAAATTTGTTCAATTTACATACATTTTTATCCAGCAACCCTACAGTTCTAAGAGGGAATATGGTCTAAAGGTAGTTAACAAGAATTTCAAAATGCATTAATCAGAATATTTTTTTAAAAATATAGAACTATTTTGAAGCAAGTTTTTGCTATTTGTACTGGACCAAATATTTCAAGCCTTTTTTTAATTGTTGGTTGATAATAATTTGACTTGTATGTTGAAAATTATTCTTTACAAGGACTTATTATTTGTAAATTAGGCTCAAGATGTATTAAAGATAGGAATGGTTAGTGCTATTTATAGCATCACCATGTTTGCTGGTAATTTTGTTAAGCCAGATATTATAGAAGTTTATTGTAGATGAAATTATTTATATTTAGCAATAGAATGCAATCATTTTTTTAGTTATGTAGTGAGTCAGAAAAGGATATGATTGATCAATTGATTGATAAAGGAGCTACACCTGTCAGTGAACTAAATCATGAAACAGTTAATGGTATGTTAGTGGTATTTTATTAAAATTTGATGCAAATCTACTTTGACAATAATTATTACAATCAGAGTGCTAATGGTTTTATTTCACGAGTTTTAATAATCAAAGCTGTTGACAGACAGCATTGCTAGTTTCCACAATGGTTTTTTACAACATCACTCGGCAAACCTGGAGAAATTTTGTATTTATATGATTTTGCTAATCTACTGAGGATAATTACCATGGCTAGAATTATTTTTTTTCCACCTACTTCCTGCTTTACATTTTGGTGAAACTTTGTGTAAACCTGTGATGGCGATCAAGAGAATACCTCACTCATTTAAATTTTAGGGGATTAAAATTAATTTATTAAATTTACTGATAACTATTAGGAATTAATGTGTTAATTTTCATGTGGCAGTGACCCACCTTACAGAAATTATTAGTCCTTTGTGTCTAGATATTTTCATGTGGCAGTGACCCACCTTACAGAAATTATTAGTCCTTTGTATCTAGATATTTTCATGTGGCAGTGACCCACCTTACAGAAATTATTAGTCCTTTGTATCTCTAGATATTTTATAAATAGTTAATTCTATTTAAATAAATCATTGTATGAAGTTAAAAATTGTTATATGGAGTTGTCAAGGCTGCTTTTGACCTGATCAGCAAGCCAAAAATTTTTTTTTTTTTTTTTTTTTGTTATTATTTTTAAATATATTACTGTATGGTTTGTAAACTTTGAGATCAGTAGAAATTTTAGTAGGTCAAATTGTTTCAAAAGGGACATGCAAATGTTTGGTATTGCTTATCATGTTCTAAAAAATTTTCTTGTAATTTTAAAACTAATAAAATTCATAAAAAGTCCATACATCTAGATAATAAGGACCGAAAAAGATCATAAATTCATGTTTGTATCATATTGTTGGATTTCTTATTATTATTATTATACCTATTAATATTTTCTGGACAATGGTCAATTATCAGTTTTTAAATTTTATTTTGAGCGGAGCAAAATGCTCCCAGTCTGGCCTATTCTTAACTAATGATAACTTTCTTTTTTATTATTTTTTTTTTTTTCCTTTTTTTCTCTCTTTAGTTTTAATTAATTTCAATATAATATTAGCCAAGATATTTTTATCATTTTTGTTGTTTTATTCAATTCTAAATAAAGGATAACATAGTGAGTTATGTTTCTAAACTTTATTATATTTCCTCACCACACAAAACACTAGTTTTATACTTTACTAGCACAAACGGTAACCATGCAGGGCATATGACCACTGTGCTGCTAGTTTATATGGTGTACACCATATTATTATTATTATACATATTATGCCGATTACAGGTATGGTGCCTAAAAATTTTTTTTGAGCTTACTAGCTCACTAGTACTTGTTTTAATTAATCTACTAAAAAAGATTTCTGATAGTTTAATAAGTTTTTTGTTACTATTCTCTTCTAAATAAACAAAATCTTGACAAATTTGTAAGTCGCTTAGCTTTGACCATTGTCTTATTAATTAATATTTCTTATTTTAGTATTATATAACCGTGGCTTAATTTATATGGATGTTCCAATTGAAGATGATGACTATATAGTTGGTATATTATAATTTATTTATCTCAGGGTTGTTAATTATTATGGGTATTGTTTGTAAATGAACTGCGACACAAAGTATAACAACTTTCTATGATGGTGTTCTCGTTTAGATTTGAGGAAAATCAACAAAACACTCCTTTTTATTTTTTTATTTAATTAGAACAACTTTTCTTATGCAATTTTATACTCAAATTTGTTTTAAAAACTTTATACTTGCAAAAGACAGCAGTTCTTAAAATCTGGACAGCAGTACATAAAATTTGCTTCACGAAATATCTTACCTCTTGTATAAAAAGGGAAAATTCTTTTGCAATGATGACTATTTCTGTTTCACGTTTATTTTTCAGAATGTCTAAATTTCCATTGAATCTGGCTGGGGTCATTTTTTCACAATTTACAGGATCTATGTTTTTTTTACTATAGGTCGAGATTTTTGAAGGGATCCTTGGTAACACTTTAAAATAAAGTTTACAATTTTAACTCTCCTTTAGCGTCCTGTCTAGTAATAGCTTCTAGCCTTGCAGCAAGTGATTTATTTTAAAAAAATTGCTTTAACATTGTTCTTATACTTTACCAAAATCTTACCTTGGTCAGATTGGCACGTTCTAAATTATTTTCTCCATTTAAGCATTTTTTTCAGTGATGATCCCTCTCTTTATTTAAAAAAAAATCTTTCTCTCCAGAGATCTCAGACTCTAAAGTTTTTAATCAAGATAAATTAGTTACTGTATACTGTTATTACAAGAATGATTTGACTTTGGAGTGAAATCTTTAAAATTTTCATATAGTTTAATGAAAATGTAAAAGTGTAGCGATAAACAATGAGCTTCTAGAATTAAAAATCTAATTTTTCAGGAAAGTATTTGGAATAACAGAACAATAACAATAACAGTACTAGCCAGGATTTTTATGCCACTTAGTGGCATTTTTGAACATCACAGATGATCAAATAAACAGCTGGAGCAAAGCCCCACAAATTTTTTGTAATAGGTGACTTCAAGTGGGTTATGAAGATAGGTGTTATATTTTAGAAACAATGAGCCGCGTGGAACAAAGATGTTCCTTGATTTTTTGAGAAAATTAATTTTCATTGTATATTATATTTATATTCATTATAGCTGAAATGCAATACTGAAAATGAGGAGATAATAAGATTAACTATAAAACAGTAAAAATATAAGACAAGAATATGTTTATTCATAGTATTCATTCATGTTTACTTACTTTTATTAGGAAATAGTTGATCAAATATCCATTATTTGTATTTTTTTGCCGACCTATTGATATATTCAAAAATATATGAATATATTTTATATTGAATATATTATGGGCCCCACACTACAAGATTATAACTAGAACTCTTAAATAAATAAGTAAACTCCTATTCTATATTAATCCCTATATTTATTTTGCTTTAGTGCCACCTTTAGAGAATTTTGTTATGAATCGAGTTCTTGGAGATTATATGGAAACTATGCTTTATAAAGTATTTGTATCTGTGGATGAACATACTACTGTTAAAGAGGTATTTATTTTGTAAGGGTTTAAGAGATTTTCTAGAAATAATATTTCATTTTTATGTTACTTTTGTCTTGGCTCTTCCATAGAAAAAACCAATAAATTTATCCTTATAGTTAATAGAAAAAATCAATAAAATTCTGTTAATATAATACTAAGTAAAAACTTTTGAACTTTTATACGTCTTGTATTAAGTCATCAGGCCATAACTCAATTTGAATTCATTTTGAATATTATTTTGGTCTCTGTGTCCGGTGAAACCCCAAAACAAGTCATGTGTAATCCAGAAAGAAATTTTATTTAACTAACCTAAATTTAAAAAAATATCCTCTTTCTCATTTTTCTCATTTTCTCTTTCTAGAGACCATTGGGCACTAATGCTTCTTTACTTTACTGTCATTAATCTAACTGATTTTCTAGCACATTATCATGAAATATGATGTAATACGTAGTTTTTTATGCTCTTTAAAAATTGATATTGGGGCTTCACCTGCATTCAATTTGCTATCCTTTTGACCTATCTTTTCAAAAATTTCAAAAATATCTTCAAACTACTCAACTATATGAAATAAAAAAATCATAATGATGCTATTCTTGTCACTAAGTCAATTTCTTTTTGAAGTCACTATACACGGCGTGTTGAGTCCGGAGACAGCCTGTTAACTTTCTGCTATTCACTATCACTTTGGTAATTTCAGTCCATAAATATACATAATTACACCAATAACTTTATTTTATTTCAGTATTATTGTTTTTATTAGTTAACCCAAGTGCTGGAAATCGATTTAGCTTTGACAAAGGTTAGTGGTTTGATTTACTATCAGCTTGAGTAAATATTAAAATACAAAAAAAAATTTTTATTTATATATTATTAAAACACCTATTTAGTTTTATTTAGTTTTCTTTTATTAATTACTCCTTATCCATGCTGCAAAATTTTTGGTATTCTTGGAAATCTCTTAACATGTTTTCTGCAAAGTGCTTGGTTTTCTTTCATTGCAATTAACAGAGTTTCTGCAATAACAAGTATTAATTAATCAACTCTAAAGGATTCAGAATTGCTTTGAAATAGAAAAATTTTAGGTTTAGGTTTTTGAAGCTGCTCAGTAGTCATGAATTGTATTTTTTTTAATATAAATAAAGAAAGGCTTTTTTTTTTTTTTTCTTATTATCATTGGTTTTTAGAATGCCATCTCTCTGTTTTGTCGTCTGGGTCTTGCTCATAAAAAAGAAGATGAAACTGAATCAAGATGTAATGAAATGGAACCTACAGTTACATTAACCAAATCTAGAAAGTATGTTTTTTTATTTATTCTTCTGTTATTAGTGTGTTCTTTTGTTTGTATACTGCTGCAGGTACTACCAAGTTGTTATTGTTATACTAATTATGGATGTGAATGGTTTTAAAAAAAAATTCAAACTCATTCATTCTAAACAAAATAACTTTTTGCTTTAACTAATCAGACTGCCTCTTGAATTTTTTTTAGCCAATCAGTCTACCTCTTGAATTTTTTTAGCCAAATCAGGCTACCTCTAGAAATTTTTTTAGCCAACAAGACTACCTTGAAAATTATTTATTCTGGGTGTTTAAGTCAAGTCCAACTTGGTTATAAAATGTTGCTTTTCATTTTGCCTTGGCAATTAATTTTGTTAGAGAATATTAACTGAGTTAATTTTAATCTTAATTTTAATCTTATTGCATCTTTTTTCCTAAAATGGGTTAATTATGTACCAAAAATTCTAATTTTTATTTTACTCATATACTGCTATAATTTTTTAATTTTCACAAGGTATTATATCTATATTTGAAGATATCTTTTCACTCCTATCCACATGTGCTGAAATTTCATGTTCATTAAAAAAATTTTTCTTCCAATTGTGCATCAGTTTATTCTCTAGAAAGTGTTTAATTTTTTTTATAGATTTGATGGCAGTTCTGCTGATATTCTGTTAGATTTTGAAGAAACAGCTGATTTGATAAATATGGATAGTGTTTCTGAAAAAGATGTTGTGCTGAGTGATTCTAATTTACTTGTAGATACAGATAGCAGTGCCTTAATATTTCCAGGTATTAGGTGGTTTTGCTGTCATCAGTAATACTTTTATCTCTGAAATTTTCATTTGGTTATATACATAGAAAGTTGATACTTTTAGAAAAATTTCCTGGAAAAAGAAAAAGAAAATCAATGTAAAATATAGTGACTTAATAAGAAGACTGTGAGTGGCGAGTAAATGGTATATTTTAAAATAAATGAACTTCAAAAATATCCAGGGTTTGAAAAATATTCATAGTGAACATATTCTAAATTAGTATAATGCTCAAGCAGATTAATCCATCAAATAAATTTAATTATAGAATCTTTCTTTCAAAGCAATTGCATAAAAGAAAGAAATTTTTAGAGGTTTTAGGGTTTTTGATTATAAAAACCAAATAAAGGTTTATATTATTTTAATTTATATTAATTTATCGGATATAAGATTTGGCTGCCAACAAATATTCTTTGAATTTATGTCATGTTTTCATACACGCTACACAAAAATTATTTGAAATTTTCGCTTTTAAGAGTATCTTTGTTGCCCCCACTACAATTTCGTCTACTGACTATTCTAGAAAAAATTGGTTAAGAAAAACATTTTAAAATAAAATTTAGTTGAGCAGGAATCCAATAACATATAATAACAATGATTGCTCCTCAAAAGTTTTACTTATGTTGAAATAAACCAGTAAATAATATTAAAGAATGTTTTTTATTATTATTTGATTTTAATTTTTTTGTTTTGATTTTGATTTCTTATTTTTTTTGTTATTATTATTTAAAATATCTCTAGCAAGCCATCAATAAATGAGTTTTGTTAACATTTGGAGAATTTAATTTATACTTATTCATTCTCGATTTTTGATTTAGTGTTGGATTCTCATTATACCAAGAGAATAGCTTTTATGTTTGACTCGACACTGACAGCTTTTCTAATGATGGGAAATCTTTCACAGGTATTTATTTATAAAAAACGTAAAATTTTTCACCAAGGCGGTTTCGGTATTGGACACACGGGTACGATACGACACGGGTACGATAGATTATATAAATAAAATTTCTTTTATGAAACATTGATAATTCAGAAAAGGAAATATTTCAAAAATTATTTAGCTGTTCCGAAACCATTTAAAATAATGTTTAGTTGCGAAATTTTTAAACTGAGCTCATGTAAGTTTTTCTTGTTTAAATTTAAATTAAGAATTTTCATCAACAAAAACTAGTTTTTTATTCATGTAATGTGGTATAATATAATAGGTGGTATGAAAGGGTTATGGAATAATATAATAGGTGGTATGAAAGGGTTATGGAATAATAATATGGTTAGGAATCCAGTTTATTCTCTTGATATGACCTGAAATTGAAAGTGTTATATCTTTGTGAATCCAGTTAATTTATGTGTCTTTATCCTTGATTGTAGGTTATTTTGTGAGATTACATAAAAGAAGATTTTGATTAGGCCTGCTTATTCATTAATGTATTTTAAGTTACAAGCTCTCTTTTTTCAAGATAGAATCTTCTGTGACATCAATTTAAAACCACTCATTAGGACCACTCATAATTTCACTAATTTATAAGCAAGATAAGGAAGCATCTTCGTACTTATTTATTTTTTTATGAGATTTCTTTCTTCTTAACAGGGTTTGAAACGCCATGCTGTTACAATGTTTGAAGTTGGAAAGCTTACAGACGAAACATTGGATAATTTTGTTGCTGAGTTAGAGAAGGTAGTTGATATTCTGGGATAAAGAATGCAATGTTAATGTTTGAGCATTGAAAATAAGTCGTAGTTGATAAAACAAGCAATGTGATATAATCGAATAATGAATAATTAAAGATGGTTTTTACTTGAATTTATTTATTAATTTATTATATATTAATCTATTAAAAAACATATAACAGATTGGTTATTATATATTAATCTATTAAAAAACATATAACAGATTGGTTATTAGTTAGAAAATTATATATAAATTTATCATCAACTAAAATACTTTTTTTGATTTGAAATTTTATTGCTATTAATTAAAAAAATAAATAAATAATAAACATGATAAAGTTTGAACCTGATTTATAATTATAATTTATAAATTATAATTTTTATGTTGTTTTTGTGAAATTTATGCTTTTGGTGGCATTTTGAAATCTTTTTTTTTTTCTTACTCTCGTTTTTATTGTGAAATAAATTATGATATATATATATATGTATATGTATGTATATATATATATATAAACTTTAAAATTTTAATCATTGTTGGTTCTAACTACGGATTTACAAGGGAAATTTAGCAGGATAACTTTTTTTATCACTACTACAGGTAAAAACTTACAGCAGAACTAAAGTCTGTTTTAATTATTCCAGGGGCTATACCATTAACACGAACACCCATAGTAGCGCACTCAATGGCAAGCATTTTAACCAATCCTAACAGAGCCGTTTTTGATACCGAGTATGCACCAAGAAACTAAAAAAAATACAAAGAAAAGTGCTATAATAATTAATTGCATTGTTAATAATTAATTGCATTGTGGTCAATTGAAAGATAAAGTCCCAAAACAAGGATTAGGGTTTACAAGATCAATTAACCCTGTATTGCTTTTCTATTCAAAAACAAATTGAAAAAAACAAATAAAAAGGTCTATGATGCGTAAGTGTTTTTCCAGTACATTGAGAAGTAAATTGATACCTAGCATCACACTTCCAATAAAAGAAAATTTACATAATGATTAAACAAGAAAAATACTTATCTCTCAGCTAGCTATCAGTTATAAAAGTGAAAAAAAAAAAACAAGCCATGATACTTTAACATCATAAATAAACATGGAATTTGGAAAAAAAATTTTTTTTTTTTTTAATTTCTAAATTTATTTTTTATTGTTTGTAAGAGCAGCATTTCTAATTCTACTTTTTGTAAGGCCTTGTTCTATAACCGGTGATATCAAAAGAAATTGATCATTTCCCTCTGCAAGGGATTTTATGGATCATCTTTTTTTCATTCTTGAAATTATAGCCTCAGTCTATTTGAAAAAAAAAATGAAATTAAATGGCTGAAAAGTTAATCAATACAAGATAGTAGCAGATCAAAACAAATACTAAAAATAAATCTTTTAATGAAATTGTCAAAATTGCAGAATGAAAAAAATATAACCATTTCGAAGGACCTGTTACTATGGAACAATAATGTCAAAAACTAGATAGCCATTTAGATCGTATTTTCTTTGCTTTTTTTTTTTTAAATTTTTCAAATGTAAAAACATGTTGCAAAGGAAAAAGGAAATATCAGTAAAAAAGTATCTTTTATGTAATTCTATGTTTACACCATTAAGACTACTAACAAAAATTTTGAAAACGATTAAACAGTTTTAGTATAAAGTGACCAGACAGAATAACTATAATAAAACAAAATAAAACCTACGGGAATAGGAGAGTATCCTGCTATGGAAGAAACAAATACCACCGAGCCTCTAAACAAGTAGTTAAATAAATATTATAGATTTTTCAAGCTCCCTAAAACCAACTGCCATAAAAATTCTGGTTACGTTCTACTTTCAAGACACAATTGATAATAAAGAATAGAGGGTAACGGTTTAATCAATAAGAATTTCAAATATGTTTTTGTAATACAGCAAAATCACTCTTTACACTCATACTTGGTTCAAATTTGACACTATATTTTTCTTTGGTGCAAAATCTATCCATTATTTCTTACATATTTTAGGGAGATTATTTTGGTCAAGATAAGCTCTAATAATTTAAACAAAATTAGGAAATATTGTATTATAAGAAAAACTGAACAAAAGTTTTTTTTTTTTAAAAATACCATATTAAAGTCAATGAAAATAAAAAAAAGTAACCATTTGGGCCAGAAAGTACTCTCTACAGCCCTTCGAACATACATTAAAAAATTGTAAGTTGATTTTTTTTTAATTTTAAAAATACTGTTTTCAGGGTTAAAATGGTTTCAATTCCAGGGGAAATTATTGGTTGAAAGATGCACTCTATCATTCAAACAAGATTATCAAAGGCGGTGAACAGTTTTGGCCTGTAATGACTATGTTTCAAGTCTTGGAAACCAGGCCTCGATAAAATATTGATAAAAACGTGTCATAAATAATGTTTTCAAACAGCAAATAAAACTGTAACAAAAACGGAAAAAATTTCCTTGGAAAATCAAATTCTTTCTTTGTGCAAAATATGAGCTATAAATATACTTAGTTGTTATAAATAAAAATAAATACTTTGCTTTTGCCAAATGTGGAATGGCATCTTTTGCAAGGAGAAAAGCAGCTTTTACATTCATATCGAATATCTATCAAGAAATATTTAATAAAAATTACCCACAACAAATATATCCAATACAAAAGGAAGAAAACTAACAAAACAAAAAAAAAAAAAAAATACTTTTCTATTTTTTTTTTTTTTTTTTTTTTTTTATAGATGGAGAAGATATGACTATGATTTGGAGTAAAACACTTACAGTTGATGGAGAAGGTGTGACCATGGTTTGGAGATCATTTCATTTACTAGTAGTGATTTGCTGATAGTCATGGATAATATTAAAAGAAAACCTGATTCTGTAAACTTATTGTTGGTTAGAGAACTAATAAAAGATGCCATTCCACATATAACTGATGAGCACCATGTTAAACAGCAGCAGCTTAGTAATGTGAAAAAAGAAAGCACTTGGAGACGAAAATAACATTGTTACTAATGAAAGAATAGAGCACCTTGAAAGGCAGACTTATGACAAATCTCAATATGTGAGACGATAAAATATTGAAACTGCTGGTAATTCGGAGATATATGATGAGAATTCTTATGAAAGAAAAATCATGGAGATTTGTAAAACTTACAATGTCAACAATGATGACAAAGATATAGAAGCATGCCATAGGTTACCCAAAAAACGAGGTAGAAATTACCCAGCTACAACAATTGTTAGGTTTGCAAATAGTCATGTAGTGAATAAACTCACACAAAACCGTAAGAATAAAGTAAATCTTACTAATCTTGTTTTTTCAGAGAATAGCTCCCTTTATTTTAATGATAATTTATACCCATACTTTAAACACCTATGGTATTTGGATCATAAACTTAAAAAGGAAGGAATTATTAAATACGTATGGTCAGATGAAGACACGGTAAAATTGAAAAGAGATGATGGTAGTCAAACCATTAAAGACTGATTAAACTATTTTCCTGAGTTTATCTTTTGTGAAGAGTAAGTAGTTGGTTTATTGACGTTATTTTTTTGTTTTATAACTATTTTTTTTATCCTTTTTAATATTTTTTACTTGAAAGTGTCAAGCTAGTAGTTATTTTATAATTCACTAATATGGTATACTCTAAGTGCATATGTAACAAAAGGATTTCAAAGCAGAAAAAATCAGTTTATTGTCTTGGCTGCAAAAACATTTTTCATTTAAAATGCCCAAATTTAAAACTACTAAAACTGCTATTGAGGGTTTAAATAATTTTCCATGCCA
Source organism: Euphysa ruthae (assembly GCA_035046665.1). Classification (NCBI taxonomy): domain Eukaryota; kingdom Metazoa; phylum Cnidaria; class Hydrozoa; order Anthoathecata; family Corymorphidae; genus Euphysa; species Euphysa ruthae. Next base: position 23,508 of record JAUZNK010007446.1, read on the forward strand.
ATCGAGAATAATAATACGAATTGTTACTTGTTACCAACTTTTGTTACAATGCAAATGAATCTTTTTGATAATTGCAAAGCCCTCGATACACTGTGAATGATCTGCCAGGCTTTGTTAATATTGTGAATTCACAATATACCAACACTTTTAATGACTTTTCGATAAATGATCATTTTGGGATAAAACCTTAACTGAGATTTTATTTTAAAGAACAATTGCTTAAAATTGTACTTATTTTTTATGAAAATTTTAGATTTTATGTGGTAATATCCAAAACATGGTGCAGCACATAACCAATATCACAATCTCCACATTGGTATCTAGTATTATTTCTAATATTATTTTGTGAGCACACTGCAAATCTTCTAGATGGAATTATGTTATTTGGTGAGATAAAACTTGGAAAGTGTCTATCAGACAAATGTAAGGCATTATTTTTATTTGGGCGACCTCTGGCTTTTGTCCCCATATCAGCAGTGTGGAATTGTTGTTACCTAATTTATTAGAAACGATGTGAATTAAAACGACTATATTTATCAAATTGTAGAAATATTTCTTGTACTATTTTTTATGTGCATTCTTTCCGTTCCATATGATGTAAGCATTTGCTCACTTTTATCCACTCCCAAACTTTTCCGACAACATCGATAAAACTTAAATGTATTGTATATATCTCTCACTTTGATCATTTTTCTCTACGTTGCAGGGGTGTTGTAATAAATATTTGTTTAATAATGTATCTAAAAATTTGTTTGCATAATTGTAATCTTTGTGTCCATGAAATGTATATTTATTATAGTAAGAAACTTTCTTATTTGAGATAGAGAAAGTATAGCCATAATTTGGAACAAAAAATTTATAGTAGATGGAGAAGGTATGACCATAATTAACTTTTATAGTAGATGGAGAAGGTATGGTCACAACTTTTATAGTAGATGGAGAAGGTATGGTCATAACTTTTATAGTAGATGAAGAAGGTATGACCATAACTTTTATAGTAGATAGAGCAGGTATAACCATAACTTTTATAGTAGATGGAGAAGGTATGACCATAATTTTTATAGTAAATGGAGAAATTTTGAGTAAAACACTTATTTAATGAAATTTCCATTAAAACTTAGACAACATTAATACAAATTTTGATTTGATATCAATAATTCTTTTCTATGATTTTAATTTTTAACTTTTTAAGAATAATTGGCCATGACTTCCCCTCTATGAAAAAATATATAAAAAAATTTTAGCAAAACTGAAATGACATATATATCAAAATAAAAGAAAACAAAAAACATCAAAATCGTTTTCAATTTTAACTTTCTAATATCAAAGAAAATCATCACGGACAATTCTTTGTGTCACACAAAACCCAAAAAACTAGTATAAGGATTAGAAAGTATAAAATATACAACTGCATAATGAGTTTACCCATACAAATACACAGGTATTTTATCTTTGGATCAATGGAGGATCCATTCATGACCAGTGGATACTATGAAACTATGCAAAAGCATGATAAACTTTATACCTTGTCCCAAGCTTCCTCTGTTGTCTAAAAAGTAAATACATAAATACAGAAAGCAAAA